>OMNZ01108946.1:0-14350 GCA_900303255.1 Lesueurigobius sanzi | reverse complement strand
CACCAAAGAATAGGATAAATTACAGTGGGTGTAGTTATGGTGTGCATAGGTGACAGTGTGTTCTAAAAAACAGTAGTAGTAGGTGTACTGTGGACATAATCCTCCATGAGCATTTTGGGTTGTCCAGGATTAACCTCAGGTGGTCTGTTGATAGACTGATGCGCATCATATGGCACAGAGAGGTGTGACTCAACACTATGTAACTTTTTATGTGGGGAAAAAATCTTGATATTAGTGCGTATTTTAGTGCCCCAGTGGCTGTATGGATGCAGCCTGGCACCTTTACTTTCCATTACAGTCACCTCTGTGACGCTCCAGAATCAATTGTTTTAGGGTTTCTGGCAAGTTCAAGGTTTAACGTAGTGTCATAGAGGCCACTGTGATGGAAAGGTGCCGTGGCACACCCATACAGCCACTGGGCCACTGAAAGGTCAAATACGCACTAATTTCGTTTTTGTTTTTCACTTAAAAAGTTACATAATGCCCCTTTAAACTACAAGAGAAGTATGTTATGCATAGCTATATTATGCTATGTAGAAGTAGTAATACCATGGTCATAAAAAAAAATACTATGTGTGTGTGAACATGAATAATAATTCACTCTTCAGTCGTTAACTGTACATAAAGTTTTCAAAGTTTAAATTAAAACCTATTAAGGCCTATTATCCCTGTTACATGTGCTGATAACAGTGTTGGGAGTAACTCATTTCAAAAGTAACTAGTTACAGAAATATATTACTTTTTTTCAGCAGTAACTGAGGAATATAATATCTTACTTATACAAAATACAGTAAGATATTAGTCATTACTATTCAAATAACTCGACTTACAATTGCAACACCCCACAAATTAAGATGCAGCACCAAATCAAATTCGATACTGGCATAGAAGAAGATCTGCAGTGACTGGAGCTAACGCTGTGAAAACAAAACACGAGAGAATGGAGACAACTGAGGAAAAGGAAATCTTTGATTACACGTTAGCGCGGTGGTATTATTCTCCCTTTTTTCAGTTTATAGTTTGCTAAAAGTTTGCTAAAAACTCAAAAGTAGCTAAGTAGCGTAACTCAGTTACATTTTTGAAACAGTAATATGTAATACAAAGCTGTAACTAGTAATGTAGAATATATTACAATTTTGAAGTAACTTGCCCAACACTGGCTGATAATGAAAACTAAGTCTATGTAATTGAAGTGTTGTGATAACGAGGACTTGCTTTGGTCTTTAAAGCTCAAGACTCATATTGATTGTGTCTAAAGAGTTAGACACAGACAGAAGATTAACATGTTAGTGCCATATGAACCATGCTGGGCTCTGGACTTCAGGGAGTGGACTCCTGTTGGTGCCTAGAGTCAGGACTAAATACGGTGAGGCTGTGTTCCAGTTTTATTCGGCTAAAATCGGGAACAGTCTTCCTGAATATGTGCGACAAGCCCCTAGTGTAACAAACCTTAAGATGAGACTGAAAATGGCTTTGCTTTAGCAGTACATATGGTAATTATTTGACTCTTTTTGCACTGTTTGGTTTAATGTTTATTTATATTTATGAATGATTTTCTGATTTCATCTGATTTTAAATGTAAATTCATGTTAACTGTAAAGCACTCTGAGTTACATTTGTATATGAGTAGTTATCTACAAATACACTTTGATTAGTTGATTGATAACAGGTTCTCAGAAGATGGACATTTGTGTAATATTGATCATGGGCCTTGGATACAGTATTATTTTATAATTCTATTTCATTTTGTCAGTTTAGCATCCAGCAACACTCAAGAATTACTTTTGTCTGGAAGAAAAATTATCTTCACAGTTACTGTAAAATCTTGAAATCACTTCACTGCGTACTCAAATACACTGTCTCCGGCAGCATGAAATCAAAGAAACTCATGCATACAGGTTTTAAACTTTGCCCAGATTTTCTTTAGGTTCAATATTTGCATAGACTGGTTATTAACCGTAAAGTATTACAAGCATATAACAGAATATAAACATTTCCTTCAAATTACATACTTTTGCTGTGCTCCATCCCATGACATCACATGAGTGCAGCCTGGTGACTCTAAACTGACCTTATGTGGGTAAATGTGAGAGAATGGTTGTCTCTCTGTGTCATTGATGTCACCCGCCTATGGCCCTACATGGAAGACCCAGGCGCTGAAGCTGTTCTGTGGCCCTTAGTAACCTGGTATCGAGGGAATAGTCTATAAGGTAAATTGTTGCGTAATTATATTGCACTATAAATGCCACACACTGCGGAAGATTCCTGGCTATATGTTGCAAGAGAGAAACAAAATTGTCCCAGAAATATATATAAAACATGCTAAGGATATACATCTTGATGAGTTAAAATCACTGGACTTTAGAATATTTCACCTTGATATGAGTAATTCTATTTTGCCAAGTAATAAAAGCTGGCAAAATGGAATAAGATTTTTATCCCTAATTTCGAGTAATAATAGATTTATAAGGCTTTGTATTTCATCATCTGTACTTTGTGCGTGAAGAAACTGAATGTTTCGCTCCTTATCCCAGGAGCTTTGTCAACGGACTGAGGATGGAGTTTCTTCAAAAGCAAAGTGATTATGAAATAGAAAGTCTTTGTCTATGATGGTTAACACCTGTATGATTGAGAACCTACACAAACGCGTAGGTTCACAAATCACATTTTCTTTGTTTAGACTTCCAGATTTTCTGGTGCAATACTATGAATGTTTGTAAAAGGTACACTGAAAAAAGTTTAGTATCACAGGAAATGCAGATATATTTGTTCATTTTTACCACTTTAAATCAGTATTTAGCCCACTGCCATTGCTATTTGTTCTTTTAAATATAATGTTTAGGCTGTAAAACATTACAAATTCTTTTATTATTATTAGTGGAGGGCCCCAGTGGGATCCTCGTAACGATCAATATCAATCAATCAATTTATTTTTGTATCGCCCAATATCACAACAAGTCAGCCACCCACAAAACAAAGCAATATGAAACATCAAACAATAATCAAAGAAATGAAATGTCACAAACAGATGTAATGTCACACACATGTATATATCAACAAAACAAGGGTATCCCATATCCTTAGACCCTCATCCGCGGCAAGAAAAAACTCCCAAAACCCCATGGTAAAAACAGAGAAGTCTCGAGGAGAACAACAGTGGGGATGGATCCACTCCCATGGATGGGCAATAGATGGTCCCTAAGTCGACTAGAGTCCCTAGATACCCCCTAGGTCCTAGAGGGTATCTAGGGACTCTAGTTGACCTAGGGCCTACGTCAACTTGAGCTCCTAGATACCCCCTAGGTCGACTAGAGTCCCCAGATACCCCCTAAGTCGACTAGAGTCCCTAGTCCCTAAGTTCACTAGAGTCTCTAGATAGTCCCTAAGTCAGCTAGAGTCCCCAGATACCCCCTAAGTCGACTAGAGTCCCTAGTCCCTAAGTTCACTAGAGTCTCTAGATAGTCCCTAAGTCAGCTAGAGTTCCTAGATACCCCCTAAGTCAACTAGAGTTCCTAGATACCCCCTAAGTCAACTAGAGTTCCTAGATACCCCCTAGGTCAACTAGAGTTCCTAGATACCCCCTAAGTCAACTAGAGTTCCTAGATACCCCCTAAGTCAACTAGAGTTCCTAGATACCCCCTAAGTCAACTAGAGTTCCTAGATACCCCCTAAGTCAACTAGAGTTCCTAGATACCCCCTAGGTCAACTAGAGTTCCTAGATACCCCCTAAGTCAACTAGAGTTCCTATACCTCCTAGGTTGACTAGAGTCCCTAGATACCCCCTAAGTCGACTAAAGTCCCTAGTCCCTAAGTTGACTAGAGTCCCTAGATAGTCCCTAAGTCAAGTGGAGTCCCTAGCATAGACCATAAAATAGATGGACGTAGCCCACATGACTTTACCCATTGCGTTCAGCGCAGGCTAATGAAGCCAATTCATGCTAGCATTTGAACTGCCGACATTTTGCTTTTTTGGAAACAATTCCATATTTGGTATGTGCCAGGTATGTTCTCATGGTAACCGCAGAGCCAATTAGGAGTGAGGTTTTTGATGGTGCCCGCCCTTCACTTAAGTGAACCCACGGACGGCAACAAGGGCAGGCTGTCAATCAAACCAGGCCCCTCAGCCAACCTTAATGAAAGAAGGCACCTGATTGGTCAGTTACTTTTGTTAATATCTTAAATAATGTTGAAGATATCAAAAGACAAACAACAGGACGGTGCAGTGCATAGTAAGACTAGCACTTGAGGACTATATTAACAACACTATTTACAATAATGAGTTAAAGAGGGGACAAAAAGTTTGCATGGAAAGTCAATGGGCACTTCCGGCTTCCGGAAACAGCCCCGTATGCTTCGACCAGAGCTAGCCAATAATATCTCCATCAATATTAACATTCTATGGTCCCTAGGTACCCCCTAGGTCGACCATGTCCCCAGCTATGTCCAATCAGAGCTGCAGAGGCCACCACTGTCAAGTCATGCAGCCACTGCTACTGTCCAGTCATGCTGCTGTTCAGGCCTGCAGTCATCGCTGGATCTCCAACAGCCAGGGATCTAGACCACTCCCCTATCAGCAGTCGGGGGTGGGACAAAGAAAGTGGACACAATGTGAATAGCAATAAATAGACTAAAGGTAAAGGTAAAACTAAATATCGCAACATAGTTTATACAGTAAGTAGAACAAGAGGATAGGGCTCAGTGTACCATACTTCCCACAGCATTATAGCTCCGATAAGGGCGCTGCGATGTACCGGACTTTGGGATCGGCTGATTTATAGTATTGGCAGTAACCGTGTCTTACTGATCATTAGGAGCATGTTTATACAATATATAATTATTTATTGGGTGAGATGTTGCGCATTATGGCTTCAGACTTAAAATGCCTTTTGAGATCAATTGCTTTTGAATTATATTTTACCATAAATTATTACCATGCATTTAAAACTATATTGGCTACATATGTGCAAACAACTGTGTGAGTCTAACCTAACTATGTTGTGAACAAGCAGGAGGAGCCCCCCTCAAAGGCCTGTTTGAGCTACATTTCATCCTTTGTGTGTCAGATTGATGGCCTATGAGATGGATGATGTTCTGTAGCTCTGTGTGGCATTGTCTTATCCAGGCCGACACAAAGACCCAGGACACTTATCATCGCAGGCTTATGTATAGGGAGCAAGGGGCAGGGGGCGTCGGGGAATGGAGAGGCTCTGTGATGGTGGTGCTGTAGTGGAGGTGGGGGTCCTCCAGCATAAAGCGCTGGAGACAGAATATAATGACAGAAGAGGCAGATGGAAAAAGCTATCTCCCCTGACGACCGGCCACAGCCACCATCCGGAAGCCAGTGACGGACTCTAGAGGCGGAAAATGTGGATGCATGCCTAAAGGATCTCTTCATGTGCGTGCATTCAATATATAGACAGAATTATGGGCTAAGACTTTGAGGAGATTGACAACAGCCTGCTCAGGTTGTGATGGCCTTTTAGCTGCACGCACGTTTATGATGGCAGGTGGTGAAGGTTTGTGAAGTCTGGATTGGGATTAAGTATTGTTTGTGGGGAATGGTGCTGTGAATATAAGGGGATTAGTGCAAAGGGTTGCTTCAATGACTGTGGGGGTCTGCGGGATCACATGATGATGGACGGATTGTATATGATTTTATGCATTTTGTGAATGTAACCCATTTGTATACCCAGATATGAGGTGAATTACATATTCAAACCAAATATGGTAGTTGTATGTTGATTAATTCACAATTACAAAAACATTACATGTTTGTTTTGTTTGCAAGATGATGAGAATGCAGATTTAGCCCAACATTTAAGGTTGCTTTTGTCTAAAACCAGTTTAGGAATAAACAATGGGTTCTCTTTTACTTCCTAATCCCAATACCTGTCCCAAACAAAGTCGTAGTGCTAGTGCAGGCCTCTAGTAGTTAAAGCTCAGTAACTGATGTCTGGGGGTTCTTGGCTTTCACATGAAGAATGGCAAGTTCACATTCATTTAACTCAAGTTCAGAGGTAGAGCCTTTTTTCCAACATCCTACAAACAATACCATTCTTTGCCACTTTGGCAAAACAAATAGATATATTTTGGAATTGAGAGTATACTGTTGACACAAACCCATGTCCAGTTCCCACGTTATTATGCAGCCCATAATGCAGCACTGCTGTGGAAAGAAAACGTCTTCCAAATCATCTCAATGCCTTGAACCATGTGCCACCATTAGGACACACAAAGAGACGTGTGATAAATGTCGATTATAATGTCTCTCTGTGACTTTAATGAATTTATACGTGATGTGGGCCTAATGGGGGCTGCTGTGGAGGGGCTGGCGCAAGGCCATAACAAATGAAAAGCCCTGATTAGGACAGAATGAGCTGAGAAAAAACGCCATTCATCTTGGTTAGCATCCTCCTGTGCTCTTTTATGGGACGCTGTTATAAGGCCGGTGGAGCCGGGGTGCCTGTCCCATTAGCGGGGCGTGAGTGGTCAGCAGCCCAGGGTTGACGGAGCGTCTGGTCGCACTGCAGTTCAACACAGTGAATACCTCAGAGCAGGCTTGACTCCTGAATAACCTTCTGAGGTACCGGCAGCTTCACCCCTACATGACCCCGAGCGCACAAGAGGGGTGTGGGGGGACTCCCGGGGGGTACACAGACCAGGACCACAGCCAGCACGAGGTAAACACTGACAGAGCAACAAAATAGACGCTCAGATACTGTAAAGCAACCCATGAGTTTTTGACACACTACTATGACATGTAGATAAATAAATAGGCCACATAAATGAATAAATAAACAGGACTAAACAAAGTGTTTTGCCTCGAAAACAGAATTCTTGCCTGGGTTTGGGTACTTTAAATGAAAACTGATGAAAAATTATGATTAATTCTGAAATTATTCAAGTTATCAGTACTGTGTATTCAAAGTGATTTGACAGTAACTTATCAGAGTTGGAAACCAAACATGATTCAGAGAAACTGCAATAGCCTTATGCTATTTGTTAGTAAAAATAAAATAAAATAAAAACATTTGAAAATGGAAACAAACTAAACTGGTTGGCTAATCTTAGAAAGCCCATGGCTCTGACGACTCAATCTGGCATTTAGGTCTGCGATTCTTTTACAGTTTGCGTTTCTGTAAATCTATTGGGGTAAACCGCCCCTTTCAACAATGCAACAGAAGCAACAGAGTGCAGGCGAGGTATCATTCTCCTCCATCGTGTTGGTGCTTGATATCGACCACTGTTGTCATTGGAAGAAGCCCTGCTCGGCCGCCCCCCCTCGCTGGGCCCCTGTGTAGAGCCGCCTTGCAGAGAGTTCAGTCGGGCTGGGAGAGGAATGCGCTGGGATGCGGAGCTGCAGCGAATCTAGGAAATCGACACAACGACTCACACAATATGGACAGCAATGATCCGTATTTGCATCTCAGTAAGTAGCTACCGCTCGGAGACGTGTCCGTGAACTGAATGTAGTCCCTTTTAAGCGATGTATGTTTACGAGCGGAGTGCGTTCGCTTCATGGCGTCTTCTCTGTCCCGTGAGCGAGTGAGTGCTATCGAAGAGAGTTTAACCACTGTGTGTTTACTAGATGTTTCGCTGCTTCACATAACTCCTTCTGCTCGCCGTTTCGTTGGGCCAGTAAGTTCAGTGCCAAACAACACACAAAAGTCAGGTGATCTTGGTTGTGGCGGACCGGTCAGCCAAGGTCAGAGGTTGGCACTTTAATTGCGCTTATGTAATTTATGGGGCTGGTCGCGCGACTCTTGCTAAACTGTTTGCGACAGAAAGGCAATTTATTGGTTTACAATCGTCGTCTGATCCTGAAAGGACTGTAGGCGACAACTGGGAGGAATGGCGTATCTTTCTTACTGATAAACAAGTTTAGTCTGAGTATGGCAAACAGCAGTGAGAAAAGACGCACCCAGATCATTAGCGCTGCATACAGTAAGCCAGCTCAGTGACAGCCAACCTGGTGTGATTTTAGACTTTGTACCTGTCTGATAACTTTGATGATTGACAGTCCAAAAGGAAATCAATACAGATAAACAGAGTACAATTTGCAGCAATGGAAGCATAACGCTGACTGTTCCATTTACATTAAAGATAACAGGTTGCTTTCTTTGATCATCAATCTACTCTAGTTTAGGAGCCTCTCCAAGTCACAGACTGTGCACCAATTTGTCATGTGATGTTCTGTCTTCTCCCCTTCCTGAAAGACACTCATTGTCAAAGCTCTGCTGTAAAATATTCTATCTGCTCCTAAACATTGTCTTTGTTGAATAGAAATGGCTATAATGGAGTGGCAAGGCAAGCAAACAGATGAAATGAGCCTTTGAAGACAAAATTGTGCGGCCCATTTGTATTATCACGGATATCAGCGGCACCATTTGGAGGGCGCTGAAGATTGTTTCCATAATGAAGGGAGCTCCCAGGAGGATGATGGAGACATCTGGGAAGGGAGTGTGGACAGGAACGCTCACTGTACAGAAGCAAGGCAGTGGTTCTTCATGTGAGAATGTTGAATGCACCTAGTATACTTTTCAATTTCAGTACAATGGAAGGCATATTTAAGTGTTTGTTAGGTTTGCATTAGTCAAAGGATACTAAACGTTAGAACACTAGTTACTCGTTTCGTTATCATTGGTTTTGTGGTCTGTAAATGCTTAAAAAAACAGATCTGTAACAGTTATTTTTTTACCCCAGAAGTGTAGTTTTCATAAAAACTGCATAATTACTGGTCATTATACTACTGTCAAAAGGATTGGAGGGAAAAAGCCAAGAGAGCTCACCCTGGGTTTCCTTGTGAAGTTCTTAAAAGTGCATTTCTTACTAGTTTTGAATGAGCAAAACATACATGTACAAACAGAGGACCATTCACACTAGTCATTATGTAGAAGGTATGATGGCTCTGAAGGAATTGAATCGGGTTGTAAAGGTTAATAATGTCAACAACTGCTGGTGATTAGGAGCACATTGTTTCTAGATCCAGGAGGGGGTCTTTCCCAGGCTTGTGTGTGCACTGTGTTTGAGTAGGACTGTTGCAGTATGGCTCCGGGCTGCTTTCAGTAGGATCAGCAATTTCTCTCTCGACACTTCAGCATTTTTTATTTTCCATCAGTGGAAGTGATTCTAGACACGTTGACAGCCAAATGAGGGAAGTCGCAAAAGAAAGGCAAATTATAGCGGCCAAAAAAGAGGGAGAGGAACGGCTGGCTGGCCAGCGAGGGAAGGGGGGGGTGAAGGGAAAGGGGTCATGCTAGTTGACGTGAACCCGCGGCGTAGCTGGGGTCAATGAGTCACCTTTTACCCACTCAGGAGCAAAGATGGATGGACGCACACCCAAGTTAGTCACCCGGACCTCACATTTGTTGATTTGCCTGCTTCTTCTTCCTATAGCGGCGGTGATATCATGTGACTTGAAGAATGTGGGTGGAACTGTTTGACTGTGAAATCCCGACAGCATTAGACCTGCTCTCCTCCTGCCGACGATTGTCACGAAACAGAGAGCATCCCCCACCCACCACCACTGCCCCCCTCTCTCTCACACACACACTCACTGAAAGACGTAAACCACACAGGTAGAAAAAAAGGGACGGGACTTCAGTTCAGGTAGTGTTGTTGACATAAGGATTCTTTAGCCGTGGCATTAGCACACAATGCACAGAACAGAAGCCTCACTTTTTAAGGAGTTTCCCAGCGCGGGGATCTCAACCGTTTCAAATCAAGACACCTCAAGGGTTTGACTGACCACGACGGAAATTGTTTAGGCGTAAAAATGTGACAAAAGGTTGATTCAACTAGGACTGTTAGCCATGGTTTCCCACAAATTCCTGCTGAGACAGTGGGGGCACTGGCAATTCTAATTTCAATATTTCAGTAAAAATAATAAGGAGTATATAATTCTGGATGTTCATGATCATTTAAGAAGAAAATAGTTCAATTTGTCATGCATATTTATTCTACATTTAATCTTTTAATCTAAATTAGACACTGGGGGGCCGACATCTCCTCTAACGGGAAACACTGCACTAGAGTTATGACTATGTAAATACTAGGACGATACTAGGATGTAGACTTCTAATCACAAACCATAAACCAGAATAAAGCAAGGGCTGAGCTGGGATAATATGTAGCGTTTGCAAGAAAATCCAAAAAGTCAGGAAATGTGCCATCAAAGAAGAAAATAAGTTTGCAAACAGGTAATAATAATAATAGAGTAGGAATAAAATGTCTCTTATCATCTATCAATAGACTGTATAAACACCTCTTTATGTACACTGGATAAGATCAAATAAAATAAACTCTGGGTAGCTCTAGAAAAAGAATATCCAAAGAACAAAAAAAACGGAAATTGAACCGGAAGTGATGATGTAATGAAAATGGATCCAGTTCTGCATCAGAGTTGGCACGTTTTAGAATTTGATCATGCAGGTGACAATATAGTTCACTGGGAGACAAAGAAAAGAAATCTCCAAACAGATTGTCACCACTTTTGTACAAAATTAGACCTTAGCCCATATGTGCTGACAGAGAAGTTGTTGAACTTTGTACCAGTTTTTTTTTTTTTTACATGTGGGTAGGCCCAGTAATTACAGAGATACTAGCCATAAAACAAGTCATTTGCATAAATACAGTTACCACCATCGATTTTTTTTTTTAGCTGCCCACCACCTCAATGTTAAAGTACAGACTCTTTAGAATGTTGTGGTGTCTTGTGAACGCAAACCAATAGGTTCTACTGGTCACCATCAAGTTTTTTTTTTATATTGTCACCCCTTTTGAAGTTTTCAACATCTTTATGAGAAAATAATATGACGTTAGTTCATATGTGCTGACAGAGACGACATTGAACTTTGTGACAGTTTTTGTTTCATGTGGATTGGCCCAGGAATGAGAAATGAGCAAATCTGCATTTTGAAAGTTAACATAGTTATTAGCACAGCATTTTCAGTCCACCACCTCAGTTTTATAAGGAATTTTGTGATGTCATGTGAACACAACCTATTGCTGAACCTTATTAACCATATTAATCTTTGACATTGAATAATGACACTACTTTATAAATCTGTAATGGAATAAAATGTACTTAGTTGAGTTAGTTTTGCTTCACATAGGCCTCGTAATTACTGGGAAATTAAACCATCAGCTTTTTGGAAGTTAAAAGACAGTTCTGTTCTATGCTCTCTTTCAATTTAAAACCCTATACTTTGCGTTTTGATTTCTCTCTCGAACGCAACCTACTTTCCCCAGTTATTAACTTGTAAATCAGTAGTTACAGGAATACTTTTGGACTGCTGTGCATGATTGAGGGGAACAGAACATAAACACTATCATATCATCTCTCAATGCTGAATGATACAAAATAGTTCCCGGATCCTTTACCCTGATAAACTGACTGTTGGTTGAATGTGTTCACATCAAGCCCGAGCTCTTCACAAATTAAGCTTCAGTAATAAAACAGGGCTCAGATCTGGCTCTATATTAATCTAGGACGAGTCGGGGCGCCCTTATTAATCGAGCCTGTACCTAGACCACATGTGCTTGTCAGTTTTAGGGTTGTGTGTGTGACTGAGGGGAAAAAGCAGTTCGTAAGGGGGGGCTTCTTTCTGGGCTAATTGTCAGTAATTAGTCATTAGTAAAGAAGGTCAGAGCCTTGATGTAATTGCAGCTTTAATCAAGCGCAGAGTCTTGAAAGGCCCCCGGGCTGCGTCACCGCTTTAGTTATGGGATGTATACAGACAAGTAATTGGTCATAAAGCAATTACAACATATGTGCAACATGTGGATGGACCAGTCTCTCTGGGAGGATTCAACAAGTGCCGCCAGTGCTGGGCAAGTTACTTTAAAATTTTAATATATTCTATATTACTAGTTACAGCTTTAAAATTTAGTATATTTGAATTACATATTGCTCCTTTGAGTTACCTTTGGGAAAGTATAAACTGAACATAGTCAGAGTAATGCCACCAAGCAACAGTGCAGCAGAAGATCTCCTTTTCCTTATCCGTGCACATTCCCTCGTGTTTTGTTTTGACGATGTTAGCTGCACGAGCCACTGGGCATCTTCATCTATGGCAGTATCAACATTGATTTGGTGAAGCATTTTATTTGGGGGGAGTTTGGCATTTTTTCATTCCTACATCAAAACAAACCATAAATGCACCAGTAACTCCAGTTACTGAAATTGTAATGACTAATATATTACCGTGTATTGTTTAAGTAATGTATTATATTCCTCAGTTACTGAAAAAAGTAATATATTTCTGTAACACGCTGCTTTTGTAATGCGTTACCCCCAACGTTGTTCACTGATCACAGTTCTATTTAATATTATGCTGTAAATAAATAAAAGCAGTCTATTTAAATCCCATACAATGTATTTATAAAACACAAATTTAGTCACAGTGCACACACATCCATGTCCTCTGAAGACAAAATACCAGAAGGAGCAGTAACACTGAGAAGAGATTTTGCCCCAGTCTTTCCAGCACTGTATAGCAATGATCAGCCGAGGCCAGCTGACTGTCACTCCTGGGCTCCTGTTACTGGTGGCTGTCCTTCAAGAGCAGCGTGGACATTTGAGCTGGCCACATGCAGGTGCTTTGGCCAAGAAGCCTTGTCGAGTCATGTCAGGAAAATAGCTCCACAAGGCGTCTCAAGTTTAAGTGCTGTCTGTTTAAAAGGGTAAAACATAATTTGATAGGCTGGCAGCGTAAATTAAAAGGGGCAGCTGCACAATGTTGTCAGTGTTACTGGATGAAGTTGAAGGAAATATTAGTAACACAAGAGCTCAACCTGGACTAGCCAATGTGTTTCTGGCACACTGTGCCTGCAACACTTCTCAATGACTGCTTTTATTTCCAAGCATGTGACTGAGATTGGGTAGTTTATTTAGGTTCCCTGTAGCTTTGGCGTTCATTGTTTGAGTACCTTTAATGTGCTTAACTTTGGACTGTTATATGCTGTGTTTTCTTGACCGCCACAAAAGACAATTCCTTACTTCCTGGAATGCTGTTTTACTCTTAAGAACACAAACAGTCTGCGCAGAGGTTACAATAATCACACAGCTACACTGCAAGGATGTAAACTTGTTTTGTTCATATATATGTTGTAGACTAACTAAAAGTTACTGTGTGAGCAACCTTTTGTGTCCGCTCTAAAAATCCCTAAAGACCTTTCTCGGTCATGTGACTTGGAATGGAATGCCGGCCTGTTGGTTGGCATTCTGCTGATTTTCTTCATCTGCTCCATGTTATTAGCTGTTCTTTACAATGGTGTTACTGGTCTTGACGCTCTCCAAGACGGTTCAGCACTTGAGTGGTCAGGTCAGACAACGATATCTGAACAAATGCTCGTTTGTCGGAGCTCAGGACCCGTCATGTGACCTTTGCTGCCCACAAGACTCTGATTGGTCAGAGCATAGAGATATAGCATGTTTTGATTTGAATTGCTTGCAGCAACCCATTGTTGCAACATAAGTTCCGCTAGCTGATGATGTCAGCTGAGAAAGGTCTATATTCAGTTGAAGTCGCATACTGAATACCTTCATATTTTTCTTTCTTAAAGTCTCTCAACCTGATTTAGTTTATGTCCAAACAATGAAAATTCAGCAGGTAAATTTAAAATTGAACTCCTACTTTTCCTAGTGCATTTCTAACAGGCACTATCACATAAACAACTAAATGGCTGGTGCCCAATAGATAAAAAGGCTTAAGGTCAAATAGTTTTATAGCGGCTGTACCTTACTATTTAAGAATGTTCTTTGGAATAGGACTAAGGGTTTATACTTGAAATATTTTTTTTCTTTTACTGATATTTTTCAAAACAATTTTACAATTCTCTTATGTGTCCTACCACAATTATGCAGACGACACTCAGGTCTACGTGTCACTGACGGCAGGTGAACATGAGCCTGTAGACTCACTCTGTCACTGCCTGGAACAGATCAGTGTGTGGATGCAAAATAACTTTCTCCAGCTAAACTCAGACAAAACTGAAATTATTGTCTTTGGCCCACAGAAGCAAAGAGAAATTGTCATCAGTCATCTCGAGTCTCTCTCTCTAAAACCTAAAAATCAGGTTAGAAATCTAGGGGTAATCATGGACTCAGACCTGAACTTAAACAGCCACGTTAAATCAATAATATCAGCAGCTTTTTACCATCTGAAAAACATTGCTAAAATCAAAAGTATAGTGTCTAAAGCAGACTTAGAGAGACTGATCCATGCATTTGTCTCCAGCAGGTTGGACTACTGTAACGGCCTGCTCACTGGCCTCTAAACGAGCTGTAAAACAGCTGCAGTACATCCAGAACGCTGCTGCTCGAGTCCTAACTAGAACCAGGAAATAC
>OMNZ01108945.1:58710-108793 GCA_900303255.1 Lesueurigobius sanzi | reverse complement strand
TATTTATATATTTGGTCATAAAATACAGTTTTTCCAAGAAAAAAATATACACTTTTTAAAAAAAATAGATTAAAATAAACAAGGATTGTCTCTAAAAGTGGCAAGTCCCCAAAAATGGGGACGCTAGGGCTTAAGAGGTTAAAACGGTGGACCGGGATTAGGAGAGGCACAGCTCAAATCCTTTGACTGATGTAAAGAATAAACATGAGGCAGTGATGAGCAGGAGGTGGTTGTTGACTTGGAAGAAGAGTTTGTTAATTTATTTTCAAGATTTTTTAAGAGGACTTTGTTGATACCTAATCCAGACTTATTTTTTGAGTCTGGAAACCCAAAAACAAGGCTAAATCCGAACCTCCAAAATGTTGTCGCTATTTTGGGAATTTTACAATTAAAATGCCTTATTACATATTCAAATTCTGCATTAGATGAAAGAAAATCTGCAATACATTTATTTTCTTGTATATTGGTTTGTGATCTACAGCAAAACTGGGAACTGGAAAGGGAGTCCACATGAACACCGTGACTAGACTGGAAGGATGACAGCTTAGGGAGTCTTTTGTGCGGCTGTTTGAGATCTTCTACAACAGTCTGTGGTCTGCTTTGATCCGTGGCAGGGTTGATTTTGTTGACTAAAATATTTGGTCATAATTTTAGTCAAAATAATATTTTTGTAGACTAAAATTAAAAGTAGTTATAGAGCCTAAAATGATTAACCTATAGCAGAAACCAGATTGATTGTTTATTGTTTATTTGGTTGGGACAGTGCATGTTAATGAACACACATGAGAACCATGCATGTAAACACACCACTCCGGATTGTAGCCTTGGGCTAATTTCCATCCGTTGTCCCACACTCGTACACACAAACACACTCTCATTCATCCTGATCTATTGTACATGTTTTTAGTGGTAGGGGAAACCTACGCAGACACGAGGAGAACATGCCAACTCCACATACAAAGGCCCCATCCTGGCTCAGAATCAAACCCAGGACCTTCTAGCTGTGAAGCACAAGCACTAACCACTGTGCTACCGTGGATGTGTAGCACTCTAAATTGAGTTGTACATGTTATGAATCTGGGATGGCTCCCGTTCAAATTGTCCGTGAAAAGGAGGGACATTCAGTACAATACTTGGAGCCCGGGCTAGTACCCGCCTTCCCTAAGCGAGTCATGTGACGTGTCACATGGCGTCAGGAATAACAGGCGGAATGTGTTGAAAAAAATAAAAAACGCATCCAAAGTCCTGCGACGGAGCCATGTTTGTTTTGCTGAGGCAGTGCGTCGTATTGTAGCCTACATGTCCCACCCCCAGCCACACAGCAGGTCTGCCATTGGTCCAAACCACTGCTGGTTACGAAGTGGTTACAGTTGGAGTCTTTCAAGATAGATTTGTTGTGAGACTGAAAATCTCACGACAAATCATAGCAGCGTCAAAAAAGACTAATCAAAAGAAGAACCTCATATCATTTAAATTTAATGGTTCAATGCCAGAGAAAAAAAGTCCTGATGAAGACTTAGTAAAGAAACATGTTGGCTTGGCCATCTAAATAAAGCCCTTTAAATACTTTCCTCATGCTGCTCATATTTTATTGGAGTACTTGGATCTGCTAACTTTGCGCTGCAAGACGTATTCCCGCGAGATTTGTGATTTCACAAACTCAGGAAATCACAAACGTTCGGCTCGACTCCTGCATTGGAGTTTAAGGTGGGACATGTTGGTATGAACTCGCACCAAACGCCGAAGAATAACAAACATGACTTTGTCTATGGACTTACTTTTTGATGCTGCAATTAACTCTGTTTTAGCTGAAATGCCTACCATTTCTGCTTTGAAAATGGAGCAAAGAGACGTTTGTGCTTTTCTCCCGATTGGAATCAGCAAAAGTACAGTAGGCGGGTACTAACTAACCTGGCGTGTGCCAGATTGATATGCGTATCTCTCTGATTTGAGTTCTACGCATTATCAATCTGGAAAGGCTCTCGTACAATCCAGTCGGGAAAGGGAGGGACCGTTACCAGCAGTACTTGAAGATAATTGGGTGAAGCGCCCAATGGTAGCCGCCTACCGTAGTCAGCGGCAGAGCGTCTTGGTGTGACGTCATAGCACCATGTCCCGCCTTAAACCCCAATGGAGGCACGTCATTGGTCCCGCAGCTTTCGGAGTCGAGCCCGATCGTAAGGGATTGGAGCCTTTCAAGATGTATCCTCACATTTGTGAAATCACAAATCTTGTGAGAATACATCTTGCAGCGCAAGGTTAGGTACTAACGAGCGTTTCACCCAATTATCTTGAGGTATTGCTGTAACGGTCCCTCCCTTTCACAAGTGGTTTGAAAGAGAGCCATCCCAGATTGATAATATGTAGAACTCAAACAGAGAGCTACACATATCAATCTGGCACACGCCAGGTTAGGGATCTGCAGTTTTTTTATGTTAAACTTTGATCCCTTTTGTTCCAAGAGCACCCTTTATTGTTTTTGCTACACTGGAACATTAGAGCAACTAGGGTTATAAAAAAGTCCAATGCTTTGTTTATATGGGAGAAGTTTCATGAAGTGAGTATGATCAAATTTGATAGAGTACAATAAAGTAAAGTGACTAAATTATTTTAAGATATAGTCGACTCAATTTATATGGAAAATTGGTGAAAACTAAAAACAACCGTTTGACTAAATTGACTAAAAGCAAATAGCATTTTTGTCAAAAGCCTGAAAGTAGATTGAAATCTATTGTCAATATTAACACTAAGTGGGAAGGGCATCGCAGGTTGGCAAACAGATCTGCTAAGACAGCTGGACAGGTGATTGGCTGTCAGCTGGAGACATTTGAGACCAACCACTCTCCATGGTGGACAGTCCTGCTCACCATGGGACTGCAGAAGCTCTTTCTCCCACAGACTCATTCAGCTCTGGAGTCACAATGAACGTTATAGGACGTATCTTACTCCATACAGCAGCACAACTGTTCATATAGTGCACCTTTTATCTTTCTTTACCTCTTTATATACTCTATATTGTAATACATTTTATGTATTATTTTTAAAATGTGTTTTTATTGTCTTTCTTATGTAATGTTAACACAGAAGTTTCCTCTTGCCGGCATGTAATATAAACATGCCCACACATACAAAAAGAGGCACGTAGAGGGCCATATTGTGTACTACTGATTAATCATATTTTTCAAGATGACTTTACTTTGAAATATTTTTCGATGTTCTTTGTCCCATATCGACATAACAAACAAGTAGCCTACTAATATATTACGGCATGTAACAACTAAATGTATTTTAGTAATTACTAATATGTAACAAGATAATGCCCATGGAAGATTTTTTTTGAATAGCTTTGCATTAGTTAAAGGCTTTTGAAAAGAAAAATTGAAAACAAGTAGATTTTCTTGGTTGATATTTTAGAAGACAGTGGCATATAGGGATAGTTCACTTCTTATTGGTATAAAATGGTTATTCTATTTGCATGTGGATTGCTCGAGGACCAATGAAAAAATTAAAAGCCAAAGAAAACTAAATATAAAAATCACTGTGTTCGCTGTTTTGGTGAGAATTCATTCAGAAGCTAATGTGCCATATGAAACTTTAATAACATGATCTTTCTTGTCACATGAGATCTTTATCTTATTATTTAGCCGCAAGGCAAATGCACAAAATGCACAAAGCAATTCAAAGTTCTTCACAATTTCATAAAATTACAAGAAGGCAGATAACTACACTGCACTGAAATCCCTCTGGCAATTTGTTCTGGTGCTATGAATTCTGATCATTGAGAAACATGTCCAGTCTTCTGTTCTGCCACAAGTGAACCTCACATTATTCACCTCCCTGTGAGTCCACCAGCCGCCCATTTGTGAACACGTACTCATTATATCTCACACTTATCCTACATCCATGTAGACGGACACCCACATGCAGTGAGAGCAAAATATAGAGACCCAGGTTATATTTTTAGATAATGGACATTTGTCGACCGTGGACCTCGGTTTGTTAAAGCTACACTACGGAACATTCCAGGTTTGGCTACGCTGCTATGTTAAACAAGCTTGCCAAGTCTCAGGTTCAACTAGGCACCAACTCTATTTTTGCAATGAATAAGTTACATTTACTTACTTAAAATTCAGGTGAAGGGGATTCTTTGATACTAGTAACAGAAAATGCTGTTTGTTTGTTTGTTTGTTTTTTGCCATTACTGGACTTATTCGCATGGAACAAAAATGGCACAAAGTTCAACGTCTTATTATTTTATCATAGTCTCTAAAAGCGGTGGCAATATTCAAAAACCTGGGTCTGATTTTGACCAATTGAAAGTTTCAGCTAACAAATTTTACACTACCGGTCAAAAGTTTGAGAAGGTTTTCTATTTGTATTGTATATTCTCACTGAAGACATTGAATAATGAATGAACATATATGGAATTAAGTTTTAAACAATAAATAAATAAAAGGTTGAAATAGATTAAGGCTTTGCACTTTTGACATTTTCTGAGCTTCACAATGCAGTCACAAAAATGGTTTTCACTTCATAGACTGAAAACCATTTCAGGTCACCCACCACGTTATGAAGCTATTGGAGAAAATGCCAAGAATAAAGGGTGCCAAATTTGAAGAATTTCAAATATAAAACATATTTTTGAATTTATATTACGATGTTCTTCTTAAAAGACTTTGCTAATTGCAAACTTGTTCAGAAGCGTCTCAAGATGCAATAGCAGATGAAACCGGTAAAGAAGGTGAAGGAAAAGTCTTTTAAGAAGAACATTGTAATATATTTTTGTACTAAGAATATTTTTGAATTATTTCATCCTTGTTCATTTCTTTCATAATTCCATATGTCCAATCATTCATAGTTTAATGCCTTTAATGACAACCATACAATGTTGAAAATAAAGAAAAAACAGTAGTGTTTCTAAACTTTTGACCAGTAGTGGATGTCTAAAATATGGAACATATTGTATAAACATGTATAAACTATGTATGGCAGCTTTGGAGACCTAATCCATCACAAATAATGATTAGATTAAACACTTTCTGTTTGGAGATTTCATTCAAAAACTTTCTTTTTTCTCTCTCATAGAGTTGCCCTCCATCTGTGAAAATTGCATCATCACATTCTATGAACACAAACGATTACAAACACAAAGCATTTGGAAGAGAACAGGCTTCATGTTGGTTTGGCTACAGTCAAAAGCATCATCATCTTTGTGCTGGTGATGTCCCGCTCCCCTTTTTTCTAGTATTTTATTTATTTTATTGGCGATATATCCACATTGTGCTTTAAACCAAATCGCAGAGATTAAATAGGAACTTAAAAGTAATGAACAGATATCTATTTTCATCAAAGACCATTTCAGTTTAGCAATAAATACATGCAATTCCTCACTTTATTTAAAGAAGATGATCTGCTAAACCAAAACTTGACCATTTAAATTGGATTAAAACGCAATGGCAACATAGCTTTTCTCCGGACAAGCCCTCACTCAAATCTTCACCCTAACATTTATTGCACCACAGTAGCGTTTAGTGCCATAAAGTTGTCCAGCTTCTGTTAAACACTATAAATACAGGGAAATGTGTAGGTCTTGAGGAGCATAACCAGGATTTATGGTCATTTCATGGAGACACTTACAGCCATAATCCACGCTTTAAATTCAACATTTATGGTTCACAATAGAGGGATGGCTTTTGTCTGTATAGATCACAAAACGACGGTCCGTGGCAGGTGCTCGCGTTTCCTTAAACAACAACAAAGGGGGAGCACGCGCGCAAAACAAGTAATGCGCTTATAACAAGATGGCTTCTAGTTGTGTGTCAGGTCCTCACTCCCGATGGTTCATACAGTAATTGCTTCTCAGTCACAGCAGTCATCCCGTGGGCCTGCTGACAAATGTTGCGCACTGCAATTAGCCGCAGGAACCGCGTGTCCACACGAAGGGATTTATGGCGCTGATTTAATTCACAGGCAAAAGCAACAGCCAACTCTGAACTGTCCCTCTTAATTTCACCAGTGGAAATAGTTCCTGCTCTCAATAAAAACACCGTATAAGATAAGAAGGATCGTAAATTCTGACTAAAATTGGTCGCGTTTTTATGGAATGAAGCAGCATTTCTCACTAAACCCAGGCTGCCTACAAGATGATGCTTTGTTGATCTCACAATGGAGAAATTCACTTGTCACGGCAGCTCTTAAGAACACACAGGGGTGCATACGAGGTAAATGTGCAAACAAGATATAATAATAGAATAAAGGTGGCCTATTTTATACAATGAATAAAAATAAATTAAAAATGAGCAAAGAGAATGCCAATAAATCAAAAAACTAAAGTATGGGAATATAGGCAGAATAAGAAAAGTATTCGAGTTGTCAGTGCAAAGAAAATAGCCTGTAAATGTTTAAATGGTTACAGCGGAGGTGATTATGATCGATAAAGTGACATTGATTGCAGGTATATGTAAACACATGGGTATTGCTCATGAATAGAGGGATTGGAGTTTAGTTTTGTGTGAGATAGGACCTTTGTACACACAAATGTACCCTATTTTGCTGCTCCAATAAACAAAATAAAATAAAAATTGATTAACTAATTGATTTACCACAACAATTCAGAGATTATCCCAGGCTAAAGCCAGGCCTAAATGCTGTTCGTCCCTCGTTGTTGTAGTAGCCTAATGAGTAATGCGTAATTAAGTTCATACGCATGTATTTAGAGGCATGGCCGGGGCGAGGGCTGCTCCCTTTAAAGATAACACCACACAGCAGCGAACTGAACCCGTGAACTCTGAATGACCACGGCAAGTCCATACACGTCCGCTTTACATTTAGCTGATCCCGCCTCCTTTCAATCAAACTTAACGCCACACACCGCAGCGCCTATAGGTATGCGCACTTTACGCACGGCAGAGATCCACGCAGTCGATACAATAACTCCAGTGTAGACTTACCCCTGTTTTCTTGTCATCTTCTCTCAGTCCGGCGCCTCGGTCCCTTGGCGTCCACTCTGCAGCGAAAAAAGGGAAGCTGTTTGTTAAGGTCCTCACATTTCCCAGCAAACTAAACTCCTCCTCGACCAAGACGCACATGTTGGGCCATGAAAAGAAGATAAATGGCGCGCTGGACAATAGCCACATTGTAACTTTTTTGCGGATGTCAGATTCTCAAAGAATGTCGGGGCAAAAAACTGCAGGCATCATGTTTACACCGCCTCCAGGCCTGCGTAAAATGTAACCGCTGGGGTCATTTGTCATTACCACATCATGCATTACTTCTAAGTCATAAGTCAAACATGTTTTAATCATGAAAAATGCCGAAATAATTTTGTAAACAATATGTTAATAACACATCTTTAATTGATAGACCACTACTTACATAAACATAGGTTCATATAACTGTATGTGAGTGTCGTGGTCTCCGGGTTGACGTGTTATCACCTACATACTCCCCAAGATGCGAACTTGTGGCTGCTGCTAAATTTACACAAATTCGGACCTACAGGGTATATATAGATGACAGGTCATCGGCCGGTCACAGAGTCTGGGAAGAGGCGCGGGCTGAACGTGGGCTGCATACTTCAGGAGTAGCCTATTTAAAGTACCAGCAACAGCTTGGTTGCAGCATATGCCTCTTTATTTATGGTGAAAATGGTTCCCCCAAAGTGTAAATTGATCAATAAGTTGTTGTTTTTTTTTAGAGGGAGAGGGGTCGCTTATACAAGACTGGTCTACAGGCTTTTACAAATTATTTACAAAGCTGAACATGGTTTATAGCATGGTTATAACAGTTGTATGGCCATTTTATGACTAGTGATATATGTTTAGAAAGTCTCTAGTCTCTGCAGTCCTTACTGAAAGAGGCAGAGACAGGAGAAAACACTTAAGTCACTTAGCACAATGTTTGGTGCGTATTACGAGCCTCAACAGAGCCATATAAACCTGACAGATCATTGAATCTTTAGACGGTCTTATTGGTCTGTCTCTGTCACACCTGGTTTCTCAAATACGTCTTTGCCATAATACTTTAAACCTGTACAGTTTTTTTTTTATTATACCTACCTACATTTATTTTATATTATATATTAATTTATCCGTATTTAAATTTGGCTAAAATGAAAAACAATTGAAACACAAATTAGGCTTTGAGACCAGCCTATTCATCGAGGCCATTGTTTTGTTATGACTCCTCCTACTAGATTATAAAATAATTATCGTTTCAATGTTGATAATTTCAATCATAATAAATTCAGTCACAAATAGACATTGCATTTCTTCAAAAAGCTAGATTAAACACACGTCCTTTTGTCGGTTTTAAATTAGGTGCAAGAGCCTAATTGTTAAAAAAGAAAAAAAAAAGTGTTATCTGTTCTTATTATTATCGCTTTGTCTTTTGATGCTGTTTCTTTCTCATGTCTGTCTTATCAAGACTTTATCCCCTATCCTCACAGCCCACAACCCCCAAGTATCCAGGATTAAAGGTTTTATGCTCAGCTCTCTCAGGAGAAAGTTTAAATGGGAAATAGTAGATAAACACGCTGGGAGTGACACGACTTCTCTATGTTCAGCGTCTGACCCACTCACGGCCCCGATGATAAGAGCCAGAGTTGGAGAAAAGTCATCCATCATCGCGAGCTGTCGGTCTGGAGCGCCCTCTGCCGGGACCGGGGAGGCGCTGCGTCCCACCGAGACCTATTGAAACACACAGCACAGCGCCTGCCAGATGTTGAGGATCCGTGGCGATGAACGGGCCTCACAAAATGGTTCAAGGTGACATTTGTTTCGTGTATTCTATCATTACAATTAAATCAATTACTGTGGTAAATGTCAGGTGCTGGGGGGGAAGGCAGAGACCGAGCGCTAAGGCTGTGTTGCTATTGACGTGGCGCGCCTCCAGCCTTTTCTCCCTCTCTCCAAATCCACCGTTTAATTGTGAAATAATAGTTTTCTCATTTATATTTAATAGTACACTGACGTTTCATTTATTAAACGTGCCAGAGCCGCTGCCTTTTGCTTAGTTTGAACACAGAAAACAGTGCTCTTCTGTTTAGTCCTTTTTTATGTCACGTATTTTGTGTTCTTTAGTTATCATATGTATTTTTAGACCAAATTCGTAATCTAAACATTTAGGCCTGAACCATATAAAATCAAATGTTTCATTTTTTATATTAGCCTATGTAGCATGTTGGTAATTGGTGGGCACATAAATGGTGTTGCCACATTCTACCTTTACATTTTTAAAGATGTGTGATGTAGAGCTTAATGTATTTTTTTGTTGATTAGTCTACTTACTAATTACAGACGTGGCCCATCTATCTAAGAACGCTGCTGACAATAATTGATTAGAATAATATTATTTACATTAGAGATTACTATTTACTTTGGTGTATCATTTTTGAGATAAAGACGGAATTAGATGTATGTTCATGCAAATTAACTATTAATAAAAACTGAGAAAAATACACAAAACTACCCATTGTGGCCTTAGAACAAAACTAACAAAACATAAGAATTGATGATAATAAAATAAAATACAAAAAAAAAATGTCGTTGTACTATTCGGTGGTGACTGTGCAAAGTGTGGCAGCAGAGAGCCGTGCGTCCTGACGCATCTGCGGCTGCAGTCTGTAGTCGTCTCCTGACCCAGCGATGATCCCCGTCGCTATGAATTATGCATGAGATCCGGCTACAGATTACCCCTATCAATATGCAATACTCATTACGCTGCTTAAATTGCCACTTAATAGTTATGAATATGTGGGAAATGTCTGAGACCCATAGCCGATACCACTGACTTTACTTTTACCTGAAATTAGTTTGGGAAGACTTTGAATATTTTGTGTGAAGCTTGGAAACCTGGCTTTAGTTTTGAATTCTAATACAATTACATTTTCATATGTAGCCACTAGACAATACGCAATAGCCTCGGGCTCATCTAGATGCACATCTTTATCTAAAAGCAGGAGGCCTGTGTCCAGCTCCGCTCTGCTCTCACTGCTGCTGTGGCCGCAACTTCACCTTTGGCCGCGCAGTGACTTGACACATTTGGGGATAAATCACTCCGCGACCAGCTCAAGTTCGTCTCGTGGCAGCTCCATAAAAGCGCTTATTAGTCTTAAAGTCAAATCATGAGAAGATGCTCCATAACGCATTGTGTTTGGAGAAGAAAAGATTTTGGATTTCTTTGTGTGTGTGTTTTTTTTTTTTAAACTATAAACCACGTTTTTGCGCACGCCGAACAAACGGCATATGGGCGATGTCACAAAATCAGCTTATAATTTTTGGTCCAAAAATAAAAGTGTATTTTAAAATTATTATTATATATTTTAGGTTGAAATTTTGCAGTTTATTTTTATTAATTTGTTGGAACTTGTACAACCAAAAATATTGATTTCCAAATAAATTCTGGCTAATTTTACGCACAGTGTTTATCCAATTTTAGTGTCAGCTGATGCTACCTAAATATGACTGGACATTTCCTGAGTCCAGTCCAGCCTTTCCAGTTCCATCCACGCAGTTAAGCCGTCACTTTCATTCAAGGTTGTGAATTATATTGTACATTGTCTACTCCCCAAAACCATAAAACCAACTTTATGGACCTCACGTGACTTTTCACAGTCTGTAAGTAATATAGGCCCTATACAATCTTTGGTAAGGCTGGGATTTTTACCAACTTCAGCCAATGCATGTTATACCAGTAAGCCATAAACTTTTGGGATTTTATATTTCTGTTAGAGCAGACCCTCGCCTTGGTGAACAGAGGTAAGTTTGAAAAGTTTCTCTTTTACGCCAGTCAGGGCCAGGAGAATGCATCAAAACTAAATAGGTGTTTGTGGTTTGGTCCTATAATAATTAAGGTTAATTAGCCTATGTTATTATATTGTCTAATTAAGGTAAAGGAGATCATATGGTTTCGCATTTAAAACATCCGAGACAAAGGAGTTGAGTCGAAACTTTTATTTCAAGCGCTATAGTTCACTTACAAATACAAAAAGCTTATTGGCGAAAAAAGCGTACACCACTTACAGCCTATATCCACAGAATAACCCTTTGCACTAAAAGTTTATCACATTGACAGGTTGAATACATTTGCATTGCTCATAATTATTAGACCTAAAACAATAGATGCACAAAATATCCTAGAGCTACACATTATTGGCTTCTTTATGAAAGTGTATGATTTGCAATGGCCACGAGAGAGAACCATCAAAATACAGCTATAAGCGCTTTGACTGAATGGCCCCAAATAGTACATTACATTCAATGAACAGCAGCATATGGTTTGGAAACTTTTTTTCTTATTTTCTTTAACTGTACAATTATGACTCCTGTTTAGACCGTCAAGAAGAATAAAGAGCTAAACATAGCGACCTCAAGAGACAGAAAGAGCATCAACAATTATTAATATTTACATACTTTTTTCCCCCCAAATATGACATCTAAGCTACCACAACTAAAAAATGGCATTAGGACCACGGAATACTTCTTCTTCTATCACAATAGCATGCTTGGAAGGTGCTGCGCTTTTTCAATAGCTTTACAGTACTCATGAATTTCTTTTTCTTTTTCTTTTCGTTTTCGTTTTTATTATTATCATGATGCTTCCAAAAAACAAAAAAAACCTCAGTTGTGGAAGGCGCTGCCTCCTGTCACCAGACTCATGCTTTTGAGTTTATTGTCCTTCTTCCACTTCATCCGGCGGTTTTGAAACCAGATTTTGATTTGTCTTTCGGAAAGACACAAGGCGTGGGCTATCTCTATCCTCCGCCGTCTGGTAAGGTATCTATTGAAGTGAAACTCTTTCTCCAGCTCTAGAGTCTGGTAGCGGGTGTACGCAGTTCGGGCCCTTTTCCCATCTGGTCCAGTCATATCTACAATTTCATAGAGAGAATTAGCAGCGGCAACAACAGCACAATCATCATCAACACATCAAGGTGGCTGGCTCTTTCAGATGGGGTTTTGGGAACAACATGAAGTGATGCGGAGATGCATGCAACAACACCACGACACAAAACACAAACACACACACTCCACTTTCGCTGCTTCTACCAGAGATCTTACAAACACAACTACTTTCTAAGCCAGACCACAAAGCCAAATCTTAAGCCCCTGTTCTCCCTGTATAACCTGCACCAACCTGCGCACTCATGCACTTGACAGATTTATGACACACCTCAACAAACAAAGTATTTTGATTGTACATATACCATGGCTTATGTGCAGTTTCCGCATCCAGGGAAATATTTGAGGCGTTTGGCAATCTGTGGGAGCCGACGAAGTGGCACTGGGCTCCTGCTGCTGTTGCTGCTGTGCCCGCGGAGCAGAGCCGGACCCTCCGCTGCCGTGTGCGCCCTCTTCGCTCTCGGACACCACCGCGCCTCCTTCGTCTATCTCCGTGAAATGCGCGCCGTTGTTTTTGTTGTTGGAGGCTGAGGTCGCGCTCCGGTCAGATGGTGGAGAAGGGCTTTTTAGTTCCAGTGGATCCCTGTTGGCGCAGGACGGAGGTGGCTGGGGTTGCACCGGGTCCGGGGATGAGAGCGCGCAGTTGGGCGTCTGTCTGTAGCGGGCATCAGGCGCGAATCCACGGGAGTCGTCTCGCACGGCACCGAAGTGGTTGCCCGCGTTGGTGCGGTTCACGGTTAGGTCCATGCCATTGTAGTTGTAGCCGAAAGACCCGGAGTGCATGGTGCCAGGGTCTCTGAAGGAGCCGCTCACAGCGCCGTTAGTCCCATAATTTAGTAACTGATAGTCGGAGCCATTTGGATAGCGCCCTGAGAACGAGTTTACAAAGTAAGAGCTCATTTGCTTGGATTTTTAAAGCCTCGATTTGTAGATCTTTGTCGCTATAATCCTGTGTGCTTGCACGATTTATGGACGCAATCATGAATTATAAGCAATGAAGCCCTACTGTACTTTGCCAGGTATGCGGCCAAATATGGGAGCGCGTTCGAGAATCACGTGCCTTTGTTGACCAGTCGTAAATCCTCTCTGATGACTTCAAGAGGTAATTCATGCTCCATGGTTACAAATGATGACGAAATAATGGTCGTTAGGCTCCAGTCAATGGTGCCTCCCCGCTGCGCCGCGAGAACCGAGTGTGCAGATAGCGCCATCTTCGGGATAAAGGTGGTACTGCCTCTGAGCTGAGCGTGAGCGCGCGCTGTCAAGGCCTCGACGTCATTTATCATTTATGTAACGCGCGGATAAAGTAGGCCACAAAAGGCTCAGGTAACACATAACAAAGACTTATCAGCAATTACTGTTGTCAGCTTTACGCACCGCGCGTAAAATCTGACTTATAATATTCTGGTTATTATTTTGGAGAAACAAACTATAAGAATTGTGAGACAAAGCATGTTCCAGACTGAATCAAAAAGCCTTTATTTCTATTTACAATTTTCTAAACAAAATATTGCACACGGGATTCAGATGTGCATTGAACACAAGTGAACAACAATAAATAACATTCAAGGAACATTTTATCATCTGTACAAATTGAAATATGGCACACAACGAGTCTGTAATAAAGACCACAGATTAACAACTAGACAGCTACAGCCACAGCAGGAGGTGCACAGTGAAGAGACAAAGGCTCCTCTGGTGCCACAGGACAAAATCATGAGGTAACAACATGGTCCAAATCTACAAAATAAAACAAATACAATATGTACATGTTGGCGGATTTGCATAGTCCTCTAAATGAACGCACAAGCACAAATATCATTTAAAAAAAATCTACCGTGCAGACACTGAAAGTCTATTACTTCAAACACGAATTATCTACAAAGAAATACACTTTATTTCAGGAATGTCAGGGTCCAATTTTTATTATTATCATTTTATTTTAACTCTTTGCCCTCGCTTTGATCGTGCTCCTCTTCGGTCTTGGACGGGTTCAGCAACTTGTTTTCCTTTTTCCACTTCATTCTGCGGTTTTGGAACCAGATTTTGATTTGTCTCTCGGTCAGACATAGCGCGTGGGAGATCTCTATCCGGCGCCTCCTGGTCAGGTAGCGATTGAAGTGGAACTCCTTCTCCAGCTCCAGGGTCTGGTAGCGGGTGTAGGTTTGGCGGCCCCTGCGCCCACTGTTCCCAAACGGGCCTGAAGAAGAAATAGAGATGGTCACACAGTGGATCTGAATTGTAAATCAAGATATAATTTAGATAACAAGTAAAAAAAGAAAAAAAAGAAAGAAAGCCTACACTTTATTTTCAGTTTCTCATTTGGGCACATAATGTTGCTCATCATGAACCATATCCAGTTGTGCGTAAAAGGCAAGCATATAGGCTACTTTTTTGATTTTTTATTATTATTATGTTGTTGTTGTTTTTAATTTATGTATCAATTTACTTTTAATCTAAATATTTTGAGTTTTGACCTACTTCATGTTTTCTTTGATCTATTTCCCCAAAGGTGTCTCTATAAAAACATGATGCGCAATGGCGTGTTTTCATCGCTGTAATGATATGAGCTGTTTTCACATTAACAGTAACAACATGACACTGTTCTTGTGAGTCATTGGCACAAACAATAGAAATCTATAAGGTCAAGCTATTCCCTGTTATTATTGTCATTAGTGCATCATTTTAGTGGCTTTAATCGCTGCGCATAAAACGTAAGCCTGTGTGACCGGGTGAAAGGGTCGATGCAGGCCCAGTATGGGCGTGCGTGTGCGCGTGACCGTGCATGTAATCTCAGTGCTGTAAGTGCGTGTTTAATGTTAGATTTTACCTTCGACTGACCTGCTATACAGGACTGAATGCAAAGTAGAGGCTCGACTGCACAATCTATCAAATGGTCAATCTTTCAAGAAACGTAAAGTAAAAACGACGTCATAAATAAATACAAAAACTAAATAAACTTGTAGACTAACTCATAAAATGGGCTGTGGAACAACATTTTAGCTCAAAGATTGTGGATTCATGTATGACACAGTTTAAAGGAGATCTTATGGTTGCGATGCTGATGTGGCAGACAGAGCCCTGAGGCGCACAAACAGCGGTGCGCTATGATCTCCACTGTCTGCCTACAATCACTGCGCATTGACTGTCACTGAATGTAAAGTTAAGCACTTGGCAGAAAAGTATAATAAAACATGCTCCAGTCCATAATTTAGCGAAATGCAAGCTAAGAACACAAATAATGAAGAAGTAGTCTTACCAGCGGAGCAAGCGTTCATCCTCTGCATCCACGGGTAGATCAGAGTCGAGGTCTTGTCGTCTAGGCTGCTGCTCATGTTGACAGCGCTTTGCTCGGGGCACTCCGCCGCTTTCCGCTGCTGATGCTGGTCCTGCGTTACAAACAGCGCCTGCTCGTCGCGACTCGAAAAGGCGCACTGGCCATCGGCGTCCTTGTAAAAAGTCCCCACTGGGTTGTAGTCGCAGCTCGCCCGGCCGTACTGCTGGTAGTAGGACGCGGGGTAGACTTTCTCCTGCATGTTGGCCGCTCCATACGTGGCCGCGTTGGAGTAGTGCCTTAACGGGTCGCTGTATCCCGAGGAGTAGAGCGGTATCTGACCCAGGAGAGAGTCCTGTCCTCCCGCCAGAGACACGGGGAAAGTTGAGTTAACAAAATAGGAACTCATTGGGTGGACAACGGGGTGTATATACTCCGAAGGGATATGATTTGTTGTCTTTTATAGTCCAAGTGCTTTTGCCATTACTTTATCGGAGATTTGGTATTTGCTGAGAGGGGGGGTTGTGAGGTGCCACTGAATACAGAGGGGAAGTGTACCATCTGATCAACCTCTGGCCAATCAGCGCCGTCTGTTCTTGCACTATTGCACCCATGGGGGGCTCTTGTTGCGCGCAGGGGTCCCCGGTGAATCGAAACGAAGCGCTCGACCCTGTCAGTTTCTACGCACCTCAGTCACTTACAATAAGCCAGACGTGCGAAAATCAGACACTGTGAGATGATCACTGTGGCCAAATAACGCTATAACACTACCGTAGATATTAAAATCCCCCTACAATCAAACTTGAGCGCAAGTAAAACAACAGAAAAACAGTTTTACGCATGTCCTCTTTCACGCACAAACATCCATCTCAACCAGAAAGTAATCCCAACAGTATTATCAAGTCCTTGAAAAAGAAAAGGCATATGCAGTACACACATTTATTACTATTTTATAATGTTCCAATTTGTTCTCTTCCTAAAGGTGAGGTCCCCTGCTGTTGTGCGTCCGAGTGCCTCCCGCTGTGAGGACCAAGAGGACACGAGCCGCGTGCCATCATCATCCACCTCATTATAGCCATCATCATCACGAGCTTTACGCATCAAACGGACACTAATGGGCCACTGTTAAAACTGCAAACTCCAGTGGAAAAGGCACGTGTGCAACCATATAATCTCCAATTCATTTAAATCCAATAAACCAAATACTGATCAAATTAATATGAAACTCATGGAAGCAGCATTAGGCACCTCATACCTTGTGCGTGCAGTGATTTGTGCAGGTTTAGCGTCTAATGTTCTTTCTGCCTCAAAAGACCTTGTTCACGTTTTATTTAACATAATCTTAAATGCCTGGTTGAAGTACCTATTTTAATTAGGCAAGACAAAATGAATTAAACAGCTTTTTAAATTAATAATTTGTTGTCACGTGCTTTTGACGCAGCGTGACGCATTGTGTTATTGCTACATAGGCTATTTGATTATTTTGTATCATATAATAGTATATTTTATTATAGTCTATTATATTATATTAGTCAACATACAAATAGTTCCTTTTTCCGTCCATCTTTAACTTCGCATTTCGAATGAGCGTCTTACCCGTATTTTGCAGCTTTTTTCCTTTGTTGAAAATTGTCTAATGTAACTCTAGGAATCGCACAACTTTTTAAATCGGCTACATTTGTTGATTTGTTAATGTCGCATCAACCACAAATAGGCCTTAGACCATTACAGCGTGACATAATAGCCGCGTTTTCATGCGCCTTGGCACTTAACATGCTACATATAGGCCTTTCAAACAGGGACAACATGGGATAAACACGGTGTGGATCACCATAAACACCAGTATTGTAGACCTAACCACCAGATCACAGCCTTTTCATGTGTTTAAATATTAATACCGTCTCCACCGGTCCCTGTCCTCGCGCAGGTGCAGCGGTGTCTTTACGACCCCTTGCAGAAATACAGACAGTTTTGTTCAGGCTTTCATGGATTGCTTTTTATAGCTGGCATCTGTTTGTGAGAGGCTGATTATAGGGAGGGCACATTACCGTCATTGATTGTGTAACAGTGAATGAATGCACGTCCATTCAGTAAAAGCCTTAGTCACACATGTGGTTAAAGGGATGACAAAACGCAATCGTGGATATATTCGAGACCATAACGTGCAAATATCCTTCAGTGAAAATGTGGGCCTGTAGTGGCACAAACGGTTATTTTCAGGATACAGAAATTCGTGCGTAATGGCGCCTGGTCCGCAAGCACAACCCAAGCGATATTTGCAGAAAAGCAAGTAAATCCGTGGAATTTCTCATAGATATTGAACAAATATAATTTTAATACACATTTTACTGTTATTATATCTAGATTTAAACTGATATTCCTGGCTTTAGCGCGTCATCATCATTATCATTAAAGACAAGGTTATGCGGCCAGGAACCAACTGCTGTACCACTGAGAGAGTCTGCTGCAGGCCTCACACTTCAACTTTAAACAGTTAATAATATCTATTTCGATATGTTTTTGTTTTAGGTCAAAGTCTCGCGCCGCTGCAGCATCTCACGGGTTAAGTTCCAGGATAAGCAACTGGTTGTGAATAGCTCGGGCAACGTAAGAAAAGAAAAAAAAATACCTCTCATTTAACAACGGGCTATACTTATTGCATAATATAATATACACATTATTTAAACACTATAATCCACTTTGGTTCCATGTGTGCCATGCCTGCAGCAGCGCTTTGGCCTGGCGCGCCAGAAACACCTTACCTTTTGTTGATAATCCATCATGCGCACCGTGACTGTCACTCCACTCTATCGCCTCCGGAGCTCGTGCTCAAATCGTCCACTTTTCGAGCTGCGTCAAGTGATCTCCAAAAACATAATCCAGTCATCACAAAGAAGTATACATCCCTCATTTTGGAAGAACATAGCCAGAAGTGGATGCACATTAAGAACATGGCGGTGAGACGTCAGCGGCGTTGCTCCTTCTCGGGGAATTACGCACGAACAGGATCGCGATTTTTATCCACCACATCAACCAAATCTATGTATAAGAACAACGGGCAAAGAAAAGCACGTGTTACTAGTGTTAAGTGAATGAGCAGTGCAAAACAGCAGCTGCAATATAACCTCATGGGAAATAAGTTCCCATTCCTAGTGTCCACATGACCACGGGCAACCAATCCCGGAGCCGAGCGAGTCGTAAACTTCGCTGGCAAAGTTGTAAATTTTCAAAAACAGCAGCCGTTTTCTGTGCTTTTAGACGCGCTTTCTCATCGCCATCTTTATTTGTCCTCATGGCCTGTGATGCGTGAATGTGGAGAGGGGTTAAAATGAAAAAGGAAAAGGCGTGAAATGATTATAGGACCTGGATTTTGCCTCGGTTTCTGGGTGTTTTCAAAGGTCTGTACGGCTTCTGATTATTTTTCTTAAATATACCCTAAATTCAACACTTTTATTATTGGCCTACTAGTTACTTCCAAATCAAGTCATTTTTGATTCTGTGTATTCATAGCTAATCATTTTGAATTCAGTTTAAAGCTAAATTGCCACATGAGGCGCACCTTTCTTCTATTTAATATAGGCTATAGATCCACAATTTTCAGAATTAGCCTACCTGTAAAAATTATAGCAAAATGAGATTTAATAAATTTAGGCAAATTGAACCATATAGGCTAATACTCTGTGGTTGTTAAGCCTCAGGGGTCTGAAAGTCTGACAGTCTAAGGTAGACCTATCTTCAAGTTCAGTCATTAAAGTCATTACCAGCAAAAGGAAAAAAATACTTCGTTAATATTTTAATATCGTATTATTTTTCTCATCCCTTTAGGTTCCTATAGGTTATATTCGAAGCATTTGGCAACACGGCGCCCCTTTCCTCCTTCCAAAAGGATTTCCGACATTTACAGACGCAATAAAGCCATAAATTCCACAAATGCGCTGCAGTCTCGCCCACTTTCCTTTTTGGGCCTTTCCAAATTTAAGCTTCAGTGTTATTCGCATCGGTTAGACCACAACATGGCGGATAAAGCCATGGCGTTTTTGAAGTAAATCACATACACATCTATTTAATCTATGCTGGGTAGTTTAATGTTTGTTTTTGAGAGTCGCTTGTTTTATTAATTCACAATTGGAGGCAAGTCCATCACGTTTTTATTTTTTATAATTATTATTCAGACGCAGGTCTTTGGTCTTTTCATCCTTTGGCAGAATTATTATTGTTAAAAGCTTAAAAGCGCTAAGTGCAGCCGCAGCTGGAGGCCTCAGCGCGAACGCAAGATTTATTACAAACGAAAGGCCTTCTCGGTGCTTCATATGAAAGAAAGTGGTTTTATTTTTCTGGGATATGTTTAATCATCACAAAATTACGTTTTTGTGCATTATTTACTCGCCCGCTTTTCTCTGTTGGGGGCGTTTTCTTGGATTATGTTGACTTCCTTTTATCCCCAAAAGAACAAAGAAACCGGACGAAGAGACGTTGTAAAACTTTATGGCCTCTTTCGTCAACATTTCCAGCACTGGAGACTTTCACTCACTGGTACACGTGTTTTTGTTTAAGGAAAGTGTGAAAATGAGGCATTATGACACAATACTACACAGAAGAGGGGCTCAGTTAAAAATATTTCAATTAAGTCTGAAGTGTGACAAAGTAAACGGAGATGGGGAAGTTGACATAAAACTAAAATACTGGCTTTACACCAGGACAAAAAACAGTTGGAGCACATATCATTTGGAGGACCTTTTAAACTTTTGGGTCATTATTTATTCATACTTAAGTCTACTCAATGTCTCCATCAAATAAGGCTAAAACTTGCTTGTGTTTAATTACATTTCTTAATATTTTAAAGCCTGGTGGTCACTTCCTTTTTGGCACATAAGGTTCATAAAAAATGTCCCCTGAAGAGATTATCATGTAAACAAAATGACTGCAATCAAAAAGTAGATAGAAAAAGTGTAATGTCTCCATTATGTTGCTTTAGCCGAGGACTTTCACTGGAGTCCAGAGGCTAAAAGTACAGTCTGTTTATGCATTCACAGCTTCGGGGGGCCGCTCTCCCACTTCCTCCATCCCTAAAAATATCTGCTTCTCCTCTCACGTGTCCGTCTGTGTCTGTGTCTTCAGGACTTTCCTGTGCGGCGCTGCTCTGTGTGAGGGGAGGCGCACGGTTTGAGAGAAGCCAGGCCTGCGGACCAGGGGGGCCCGGCTGGAGATGACTAACAGGCTCTGCAGGGTGTCAGCGTCCTGGGTCATGTAGGGGCACCGCGCTCGGGCTCTGGGAATCGGGTTTATGAGCGGGATGCTGGCCCGGCTGCGACTGTACGAGCTGCTCTTGCTGTCCTGGCGCCCCAGCGAGGAGCCGCCCACTGCAACACACACAGGCGTCCAAGTATAACCATGTTGTGTATGGGATGTGGAAGGGAAGTGCAGATTTGTGTTATTCAAGGAGAGGCACTGCAGGTGAATAGGGAAAAAAAATAATTGAGTGGTACTGATTTGAAAGTTTTCTGTACATTACTGACATAAATATGAAAAATTGCAAGTTTTTAAAGACATTTTATGTAATAATTGCTCACATTTCCTATATTTTCAGTGACAATATAAATAATGGATACAGCCAGGTTTAAATGTATGGTTTTATTTTGTTGATATACTAGTTACACAGATTTGTTCAGAGGAGATTTTGGATATTTAGTTATTAGTCAATAATTTTGTAAAAATTCTAATTTTGCCTTATTTTTTGTGTTCAAAACAAAATAAATCAGACTATGAATTACATATTGAAAAGTCTCTCTGACCAAACCTTCCAAACATTTGAGACTGAAGTTTGGAGTCTGTAGGAGCTACTAAAGTGGAGATGTTGTCGCCACAATGTGAGAAAAATGCGTTTTTTGACAAAATGGCCATTGAAGTCACAATTTATTCATAGTTCTAGGAAAAACGTTGAATCAATGCAATAATTACACTCTTTATTGCAAAGATTAGGTCATTTATTTGTTTCCAGGTGAAAGTATGAGAGAAAACTGGCCCAAAATCTGAAAATTGAAAAAAAAAACGAGTTTTGCCTGCAGTGTCTCGCCTTCAACTCTAACGAAACTAACATGCTTCAAATCTATTATTTTTAGGCAAGACAATTAACCTTGGCACATCAATATTTGTGGATTTAAATACAAATCTCATCAAAGTATGCAGTATTAATTTAGTAAATGAATACTGCACACACCCAGCGCAAAAAAACAAAATGATTTGTCCCAGAAGGGGCATGATGTTCGCAGATAAGCGAATATGAAGGTCACTGTATAACCTTGTGAGTTCAATTGCACAACACCATGTACACTGATAATACAAATAACTATGGTATCTATGTTGATACAAGATACATTTACCCAACAAACAAATACAAGTAAATGAAAAAAGTAAACTATTTACTGTTGCTAATGATAAAATCCTAACACCTTCAAGGGACTTCAGAATACACCAAAGAAAATTCCTAGTCTGTGAAACCTTCATTGACAATGGCAATAAACTCTATTCTGATTCTGAGAGACAGCCTTTTTAAGTCAAAATATGTGGCCTATTTAACTAAATGTATATACAAAAAATAAAGAAAACCTAATAATTATGATTAAAGAGTTAAAAATGAAATAAAATAGTTTTGACATAAAAAAAAAATAAAAAACTTGTTTGTGTTCCACTGATGGGATCTTTTCAGTTGTGCATCAATTGTATTTTAGAAATTCTGATATATATGAAAAACATCCTACAAACTAAATCATCCACAAAAGTGTACAGAATAAATCCTGCCACGTATAATGTAATCACTAAATACCGTAACCCACCATATTCCCAATGCATCTGTGTAAATACATCCACACAGCCAGGCCCAGTGAACTCACTGGGGTAGAGAATCCTCTGGAGGCTGGAGGTCCCGGACTCCTCTGGTCTGGTTTCAGGCTCAAAGCCCGAGGCGTTCAGGGTCCTGGGTTCAAACGTGGACCGCAGTAACCGTGGCTGCGTCATGTGGGAGTGAATAAACTGCACAGTCGTAAAATATAAAAGATTATGAGGTTTTAATTCACTCATCATCACATTTCATTAGGACTTCAAATTACAGCTGAGAGCTCCTAATTTTGAGAATGATCAAAATGAGAAGAAGACCACTTTAATAATACCACATTTGAGTCGTTTTCATTAGTTTCCCAGTGACAAACCTGGGAACATGTCGAGCTAATTATAAGACATGTAAAAACACTTATTTGAAAAAACTACTGGTATATACTGTACTTTGGTTTTTTCAGGTAATACATGATAATATCATTACGGTTATACCTGGTGTGAGCTGAATGAACTTGGTTGCTGCTTTTTCTGGGAAACTTGTAACAGAGAATCCATCTGGAAAAAGGAGAACACTACATTTCACATTTTTCTTTATATTTGTTTTCATAAATAGTGTCTTAAACCAGCCACAGACGTTACTTTTATAATAACGGACGATAACAGCTCGGCTTTGTAAATTAATCTACTGCATGAACTTTAAATTTTATTCCTAAATATGTGAGATCTCAGCATTTTTTTGTCACATTTTTGAACTGACCATGTGAGTGATCATACAAATGGATGTGCCTACTGCTGATGTGCTGTAAGTTGTAAATTTTATTGGACAAATGCAATACAAGATAGAAATAGGAGTATAAATGATGTTCACCAAATATTAAACAAAAAACTAATATAATAATTTATATGAAGTAAATGTCCTCCTTTTATTTTGACTTATTATATTGCGGTATTAGAGCTATGATCAGTTTGTGCTAAAAGCATCTCCTCCCTGTCCAAGGCCTAACCTTTGTGTGCTGTGTTCTGTGCAGGGCCTGCGTGGGGGCGGGCCTGTTCTCTGGTGGGACGTCCTCCGTGTGCTGCTGCTGCTGCTGCTGCTGCTGCTGCTGGAGCATGTGGTGGATTTGGTCGATGACTCCGAGCTCCTGCAGGAGCCTCTTCCGCTCCAGGAGCCCCCGAACCCTCTCCTGCTCCTCCTCCTCTGCCCCGTCCTCTCCCTCCTCTTCACCATCCTCCGCCGCAGCCAGCAGCACGCAGGCAGCCGGCGTCTCCGAAAGCTGGGGACAGAAGCACCAGCAGAGTAATGTACCAACACAGAGCAAAAACACAACAACTCAAGTCTATTAAGCCCAGTGCTTCAGGTTTAGGACACATTATCAACATGAAACCCTTTTCTTTATATTTTTACAAATGTGATTCTTAATATTCAGCCCTTTTCTTTGCATTTAATGAACCCACAATATCTTATGCCATTTTATTTCTTGTTTTTAGACAAAGGGCTGCTTTAGACTTTTTAATCATGGGGAAACACAGCAAATAATGAAATGAAAATGTAAAATAAAGCCATTTATTTTATTTCATATTCAATACAATTTGATTTGAAATGTCTAATTTAATTTATTGCGGTCTTAAGCGGTGGTATTGGTCTCAAAAGTGGGACACAGAAGGATTACGTGGTGTCAATTGTCAGTATTTATTATTGTAATATTTAAAAGTTTGTTATTTGTTTGGTTCACCTCTCACACAAACCTATTCCTGCTGTAGTTTTATTACAGAATAATCTGCAAATGGTGGACCTTGTTTTTGTTCAATGAATTGGCCTTTTATGTCACACATTTATGATTGGCACTATAAAGGCACATTTTACATGATTGTATTGTATTTTTTTTGCATATTTAATTATTTTTGTGAGCCAACTCCAACTGAAAACTACCTACAGGTATAAATCTTGTTACCTAAAAGGCCCAATATACAAAAATCTAATTAATATGAATGTTTAAACACATGTTACTCTGGAAACAAATAATAACTTCACCAACACAACATAATGGTGTCAGCAGATGTGTTTCATTTAATGGATTAATTTCCTTTTTGTATACTGTATGCATTCACAGCTATTTGTTTACAATAAAGCAATTTCTGTCGGCGAACAGCAGCGATAACATTGTTTATTTTTCTAGCTCGCCAATAAAGCGTATCTAAATTTAAAATGAGAGACATGCAATAATAGTTATCTGCATGAAGACTATTGGAGCCAATTTGCATGGGCCGAGTGCACATTTAGTTACACTAGAGGGGTCAGCCAGACTATGAGCCATTCATCAAGGGGGGGGGGGTTTGGCTCCCTCTGGTGGGCGACTTTGGAACCGCGGCGCTCACCAGCTGAGGCTCCGGAGCAGGGTTCTGGACGTCGGCGTGGCTCCTCCTCGGCCTGACGCTCTCCCCCGCGGTCTCTCCCTGCAAGTCCTTCCTCCGACCCACTTTCAGATCCCTCTCCTTCTGCTCCTGCTTCAGACGCAGCTCCTGCAACTGCTGCCTGTGATGAAAATAGTTTTATTAAAAAGTAAGTTGCAACACTGTCATATGAATAGTTATGTAATTGTCGTGCAGAAATACCATAAATACTTTTATGTTGTTCTTTCACGTCATTTACTCACTGCCAAATTAACAGTTTAATTAACTTTTGACAAGAAGAATAAATAAGCATTATTGTTGTCTCTAGAGTAGTCTCTAACTTTTGCAATTCCCACCTAATAAATAATTTGACCTTCCAAGAACCTAAGATTTAGACTTGATCTAAACCAGAAAAACAGCTAACACAAAAGAATACCATTGCTCCATAGGCTGAATGTTTATTTTACTATTGGAGTATGTATTATGCCGTATGATGAATATTGCAATATATAATTTCAAAGTAAAATTATGGGACAAACACTAAACCTAAAAATTGCAGAAATAGCTGGTTTCTGGCAGCTCTGGGCCTTAACTGAACCTGCTTTTTTAATGAACGTAAACATGTCCTTGCCTCATGCACACCAGTGTTTGTTCAGTGGGTACAGAGTGTGCAGTCCACAGCTTGTACCTGGCACACTCCTCTCTGGCCTTGGACGCGGCGGTCTCCTGAAAGAGCGAGCTGCTGTGTTTGAAGTACTTGTCATATTTCTCCCCTCCCTCTCTGGGGTAGATCCTCCTGAAGCCTCCCAGGTGTTTGGCCTCGTACCTCTCCATCTGCTGCACGGATGCAGCTTGGCACTGGCGCAGCTCCTCTGACCTGGAATCAGTGATACGCACAGACAGTTAGCACGTCTTTGAGCGCACGACCTTGTGTGTGAAGAAGTCGGCGTCTTTTGCATATATACCTGGCCTCTCTGGAGCGGTTCTGCTGCAGCCTGTCCTTCACCCTGCGTCTCTCCTCCTTTGTGATCTTGCGGCGGTCACACACGCCCAGGTTGATGAGGACCAGAGTGTCGTACAGCAGGGCGTCCTTTACTTCGCGATCCAGCTGAGAGTCCGTGGTAAAACTGGGGGAGTGATTTACCTGGTGAAGAGCACATATAATTCACAGTGGCTACAAAAAAGATGATGGTTTATAGCAAGTGGTTCTCAACTGGTGTTGGGACCCAACATTACACCTGGATGACAAGTTGTGACCCAAATAGGAATTGAATACTTTTAATGCAAAATACTGTTTTCATCCTTAGAATATTGTTGAATAAAGCATTGAATAAGCCTAAAACTGAAAGTAATGCAATAAAATCTGCTTGTTTTACCCCATGGTTTATTCATAACTAGCCTGGTCTTACCATCCCCTCGTACTCATTTCGTACAGAGGGTCTGGCCCTACACAATTGATCTCCGTTTTCAGGTGGGAGGAGTCAACTCCTTTTAAAGTTTGAAACGATTGGATCTGATTTTACCCACTCGCTAACCTGGCCTACAACAACCACCTCCCCCGCTCGCTGAATGGTCCGACGCAATTCAACCGATGTTAACGCAGCCACAGACGTACATGTAGGGAAAATGATAATTGACCGGAGTTTACGGATGGCTAAGGCCAGGCTAATTCATAACACATCACAGCACGCTCACTAACTTCTATATTTATTGTACCTAAGAGATCATTTTTCTTCAGCTTCTTTGGAATATGTATTGTATTATGGATGCTGTAACGGGATACACTTGTATCGGGTACGTATCGCGGACCCTGTATCGGGATATGTATCGTATTGTGAAGTTGTTGGCAATACCCAGCCCGACTAGAAACAGTAAAAATGTGTATGTAATGTAATGTAAATGTACCCTTGATTTGGGTAGGTAACTAAAAATCTGCCAGTGGACGGAGTATTTCTTAACTAAGAAAAGAAAATCTCATTGAAGACAAAATTAACAGATAAATCTCAATTTACTTCAATTAGGATATGAAGTGTTCATTTGCAAGAACAGAGAAGTGCCATTGTCAAAAATGAACGAACGCTTGTCATTTTCTCTTTGCATATCAGTCTTTTTAATGACCAGATCTAATTTTAGCACACCAAAAATGTTATGTTACTTAGTGTTGATCAAATTGATTAAACTTTAGTTTTACTGATGTCACCTAGACTACAGTGATAAAAACTCTAAACTGTTTTGCAAAAAAATCAATTCATATTATACTAAGTGAAAAAATACTTACTTTACTGGCAGATTTTTAGCTTAAATCCAAATGAGTCAAATCAAGGTCAAATATCCTTAATGTGAGTTTTATCTTACCTTATTTTACCTTATCAAGGTATCATTGTTTTTATGTAAATTATATTAATAATAAATGTAAAAGTAGAAATATTCCCTGAGAAAGATCACTAGTTGAGAACCACTGGTTTATAGCATGGAAAGTACTGCACTGTTTGCAAAATGACATGAGGAGGGGACTAGTGGGCTGTATGGGAAGGGAAGAATGTGTGTCGCAAACTGAAATTCAACCACTAGAGGCTGCACACTCCCGCTCTAATTCCCAGTAACTGCTTGTGGTTATTTTTCTAGTATTTGAGCTTGGGGCCAGATGAATAATAACTGGTCACCTCCAGAAGCCACGGTTTGAGCCTGTGATCCAGCAAGACGTCGAAGCCCAGGATTTCGAAGCAGGCGCTGCCGTTGGTGTGGTTGGGGAAACACGTGTGGTAGTTGTGCTTGAGGATCGGATGGGCCGAGATCAGGACTTTTACGATCACATCTTCAATGTCGTTCCACATCTTCTCGGTGTTGCAGTTCATGTCCTCAAGATGCTTATTCAGGGTGGACAACTTTCTATAAAACAGCAACACAAAGAAATAAAGTTGACTGAAGTGATGCAAGACTCTCAGATAGCATTTTAATTACAATTACAATGACCTTTTACTCCCAGTGTCCTCATCACGCACAAAGTTTTCACTGTGTTTGTTTATTGAGTAGTTGGTGAGATGCATGCACACGTCTTCCTGCCGACAGAATGACAAAACAATAAAAGAGTTAATATATCCTCAGTGCAATTCAAGAAAACATCCACTTACCACGTTATTATGAGTTGGCTCATTGTATTTATTGGTGCAGAATCGTGCCAGACCCTCCTTAAACATGAAGATGCTGAAAGGGTCACATGACGTTACCAGAACATAGATCCGCAAGTCAAATTTGTACCCGTCAATTATCAAAGGCTATTGAAAAGAGGGAAAAGATCATTTAGATTAAATATAATGTTTTTGTACAGTATTTCAGACACTTACTTTGGAAATGTAAACCTGGCAAATCATATGCTCCCCAGACTGGATCTCTTTACTCGCTTTGGTGATGAAGATGCCTTTGCCTTGGCACCCGGTGTCAGGCTTACAAATGTACGTTTTGTTCTTTTTGGCCCTGGTGTAAGCTTGGAAGTCATTGTAACTGCAGAATAGAGCATGATACATAAATAATATAGGATACAAACAGTGTAATTCTACAGTGAACAATGCAAACCGACTCGGCAGGAAGGCACCATGTTCTGGGGAAAATATTGTAGTCTTTGGGGAAAAGCTTGTGCATGCGGTTCAAGTTTCTTGCCAAAAGGTCTTTGCGGCAGATCTCACTCATCCCTGGGAAATGATTGATTTTCTGCAAAAAAGACAACAGTTATTGCTATTATTATGTATTTTTTATTTAATTATGTATGCTATAAAGAACCTTAATACTGTTATCAGTGTTGGAGAGTAACTAAATACATGTATTTAAAATACGTATTCAGAATACTCATGTTGAGTAACTGTATTCAGGTACAAATACTCTCTCATTTGAGGGTATTTCGAATACAGCTACTTTTCAAATACCAAAGGAATACAGAGAGGCAGAGAGGAAGGAGAGAGAGAGAGGAAGGAAAGAGGGAGAAAGGAAGGAGAGAGAGGGGAAGAAAGAGGGAGAGAGGAAGGAGAGAGACAGAGAGAGGGAGAAGAAAGAGAGAAGAGAAATAAGAGAGACAGCGAGAGAGGAAGGGAGAGAGAAAGAAGACGGAGAGAGAGAGAGGAAGGAGAGAGACAGAGAGAGGGGAAGGAAAGTGGGAGAGAGGAATGAGAGAGAGAGAAAAAAGAGACAGAGAGAGATAGATGAATGAGAGAGATAGAAGAGAAAGAACAGAGAGAGGGGAGGAGAGAAAAAGAAAGAAGAGACAGACAACAGTTGGTGTAAAAGTGTTGCTACATATTTTTAATCTTTCACTATATTTATACAAAAATATAATGCAAATGAAGGTGAAAGTATTCTAAGTATTCAGAATACAGTACACTGATTGGGCAAAGTAACTGAATACGTTACAAAATACATTTTAGGACAAGTATTCAGTATTCTGTAACTGATGTGTGATATGTGAATACAATTTCAAAGTATTCTCCCCAACTCGGACTGTTATAAATCCAAGGTTAAAGAACATAGGTTATGAATGTGCATGTCTCTGCACAGTACTCCTTCATACACTTACTGTAATGAACCAAAAGTCTCGAATACCTGATAACGTTTCATATCCTTGACTCGATCCAGAGACACGGAGCAGTCAGTCCAAAACAGAGTCCAGTCGTCACCCTCTGCTGCCTCCCTGAGACTGTACCTTCGAGCAGCACGTCGCACTGAGCGCAAACATGTAAAGCTGGTATTCAGTAATGACCCTTTTCAATCTTCCTGTGGAACTCTATAGATGTAACATACCACTTTCATATTTGCAGTTTGTGAGGTTGATCCACAGTCATCTGGAAGAGAAGAAGACCAGGAGGACAGACAAATCCCTACATGTGACCTCACTATCCACAAAGATTACATGCAGTAACAACTACATTATAAATACTTTCCATTATTACAACATTACATTATGTGTGGATGTCATATTAGGAATACAGTAGGAAAGTACCTCTTCCTGCTTTTCCTCCTCTTCTTGGGGACCAGTGGAGATGGAGCGGTGCATGTTTCTGTTTGACTGTGGTTCCCAGAGCCCTCTCCCTGCTCTTCATATTTCGATGCATCTTCTCCATCATCTTTGGCGAGATTGTCCACAGGTAGACCCATCTTTAGTAACCATGCAAAAAATGAAAAAATAAATAAATACAATAATAAAAAAAAAGAGGTAGTCCCTTCCAGTGTACAACTTGTGGTAAGTTATGGTAGTATTTCCTGCTTGCCTGAGTGCTTGAGTAAATCATTTGCATTTTAATATTTTTTTGCACATTACAAAGGAAAGAATGCAATGCAATACAAGTGAATGCAATATTGGAGCCCTTATATCAGCTAGAATGATAATTACCTGCCAGAAGATGTATACAAACAATTTATTTCACAAATATTATACAAAAACTGCATAGTACATAGAGCCAGAGCATTAAAATAACTTTCTTTGCTGTAACAACTATCCCTGTGTCCCATACAACTATTTTAATTTTCTCCGCCACAGTGTAGTTTTAATTAAACATGGGGTTATCTTTATTGCATTAGTAAACAGCTACAGAGCCGTTATTACATGCTGTGTTTATTATGGGGCGTGCTGCAGTGCGTCACAACGAAACTCAGTCACACAGAACCACGAACAAGCTGTAACTGCGCACACGGACTCATGTTTCCGTTTCCATTTCTCTCATCAGGCGAATGCTCGTGCTGTCAGCGCCTGTCACACTCCGCCATTCAAGGGCCATTGTCGCAGGACCAATGCTAATGCAAGTACATGAGTGAGAGTAGAAAGTGGGATCTGTTCCCGGCATGGCAATGGAAAGCAGAGATGGAAATACACTATTGTTGGTTATGTTTCAAAAGCTTAATGGCAGAAATTAAAAGTAAGACACACTTCGGGTTATTCTGTCAGTGGTACACCTAAAGTCATGCTGTTCATTTTGTCATTATATCAGACGGAAGAGCTACAGACCAAATGAGGGTTAAGGACAAACATCATTTTTATTCTAAACAAAACCCTGACCAGAATGAGCAACGTTGACACATATTGCATATCTTTGAGACTCTATGAGAAATGTAATGATTTTTAGAAATCCACAAATGTTGAATCTTTGAAGAGTTTTATTACGTGAAATTAACGAGATACACAACCTATTCTAAAAGGTGAATTGTTAGTAGGATCTTGTATGTGTCTATGTACCCTGTGACCTAAGGACAATGGACAGCACTAGTCACGCCAGTGTCTCCGCTGTGCACCTCTCAGCCCTATCTGGTGTCTTGTAGTTGAAGGTGAGGTCAAGTTAATTTGTGATAATGATGGAGATTGAATACTTGAAGGGGGTGGCTCTAAGGAGGGACATCCCAGGTCCGCAGCGGGAGGCGGTGGTGCCAGGTAACAGTATTTGATCTGGATAATCCTGGCCTCGAACCATGAGCTTTGCACCGGGCTCCGAGACGCCCCACTGACCTCAGCGCGGCTACAGTTTCAAACGCAGAGCGATTTCTCGGAGGCTCTCCCTCACTACAGCAGTTATACCTCTGGACACCTTTTGTATAATGTGTCTGTCGCAAACAAAGGACAAACAAAGAGACAATCGGGGAGATTTATGTTGTTGTAAATGTCAGACACACAAAGAGGAATCAGCTACACACTGTCTGGGAGACGAACGTGAAGGTTGCAAACCGACTTCTTTATCCTAGATTCTTTATGTATGGTTTGATGGAAGATTTTTTTTTTCTTTTTAGGGAGAAAAGGGAAACCCGCTATTTGCAGATAGAAATTTTGTTTAGCTTGTTTGAAGAGTCAATAAGAAGCTAAACCGTTTACTGATGCACCCAGGGAAGGGGTTGGACTTGAACAGTTTTGTTTTGAAAATTAGATACTGTTACTGTGAAGTAATTTCCCCGGTGGATCCAAAAAGTATATGGTCAATGCAGGCTAATTTTGAATAATTGAATTTATTTCAGGGCATTTGGTCCCAAAAATGGGGTCCTATAATGCTTTAGAGAGTATGGAGCCATAAGGCAATAAAAGAGATGTTTTTTGTCAACCACAAAACATTCACTCATCTTGTACAGTCAGAGTAACAAATCCGACTATTGTGTTGTAAGACAGCTTGCCAATGTAAACACAATTCAGCACTGGATCATCATCCTTTTTGAAATGGCAGCATTTTCTTTCAGGGGGTTGCTTTAAAGTACAAAGTCAACTGAAAAAAAGGTTACACTCACCTGTACTGTTTAGTCTACATTTGGACAGTCCAGAGTGTGTAGAGATGATCCAGTCCTGAATCTTTCTGATATCTCAAGAGCTCTTCAAGATGCAGTCACTGTCCTCTGCGGGAAAAACGACGACCCACATTTCAACCTCACGCGCCGCTGCTGGATTCTAAAAAACAACAGTAAATTTATATCTCACAAGGATGCCTTAGTTGAGGTTGACTTACTCTGAAGAAACGTGTGCCGCTGCGGATCTGGTGACCAATTAAAAACTGTGGAGGCAAACACCTGATCTGCCGTGACATGATGCTGAGATAATGAGCCGGAGAACTCAGCGGGGAGTTAGGAGAGGGATAATCCCCCATATTTGTAAACTGAAATTGGAGAGGCACATCTCATCACCTGGACCTGTTACATTTAAATCTCTGCTGAAACACAGCATGCAGTGAGTGGTCTGAGCGAACAGGCCGGACATGGATCTCCTGCCAAGCTACAGAGGTCTACCGTTAATTGAATAGAGCAGCAGCTGTAACAAAGGCATTAGAGCAATTAAGTGAAGAGGGTGTTGTAGATAATCTGCAGAGATCAAATTAAATCAGATAAACAGTGAATGATAATTGTGGTAAGGATAGCCTGAAGAAACCAAGTATATGAGGTGTGATCTGTGTCAATTACAACAGTCAACATTAATTAGTCATAAGTCGTAGTGCCACTACATGTTACATTAAGCACTTTGTCTTTTTCAATCATGAGTTCAGATTTTTTTTAACATAAGACAATTATAGTGTATTATCAGTTTAAAGATATACTCTCTCAAAAAAAAAAAAAAATCTCTAAGTATGTCTACAGAGCCCACAGACACGCAGATGAGGAGCACAGTATGTTCTGTAAAAAATAAACCATATCATGGTAAATAAAAATAAATCTATGCTATGTTGCTAATACTATAAAAAATACATTAACATTTTTTGCTGTGATACCACAACAAAAGCAGACTTTTTCTATGTAACATATGACTTCACTCCTTTGGGACCAAGAGGCACAGATCATGTGGAATGACCTGTTGGACAACATGTATAAAAAATGATGTACTGATGGGGAAAAAGGTGTTAACCATGTTTTCCAGAAGAAAAATCAGAGTTTGCACAGCAACCAAAAGTGGCATGAAGAAAGGACATATAAATATGAACTAAGAGCCTTCACTTTTCCCACTGTCAGCACCATGGTTTTGTAATTCTAATGTGCTAACCTAGCTACCGCCAGCCAGGGCACTCCACCTCGACCCTGACCAATGTTGACCAGGGTCAGCTTTTGTTAATACAATCAGGTGTAAGGTATTCATATATCTAAGCTTTTCAACCGTTTACCTACAAAAGTGCCCACTTACCATTGAAACATGTGGTGAAGTAAGAACTTAGCCCAAAGAAAAGACGAAAATTAGCATTAACCAAGACCTTGCGGTGAACAGCGTGGCTGTGCCTGTTCGTTGCTAAGGCAACGGAATGCCGACTTCTACTCAGCATTAAATTAAAGGCACTGGACATTCATATTTTTTAATACAGCAAACAAAGCGTTTCATTTACCAAAGAAAGAATCACATGACTCTCCCTCTGCCACCAAACTTTTTAGATCTCCGCCGGTGACTGTTGAAGACATCTGTGAGCCCGGCACCGCTGTCTAAAATCTAGAATTTCGAGCACATGTCTGAAAATATTTTAGGTCACACCGAATTGTTTGTCTCCGATGTGTAGCCAAAATCAAGAAAACAAGAAATAAAAGCAAACCAATAACCAGTTAGTTATATGTTTATATCTGACCATGAAGTAAACAAAATATGTCTCCCTCTTGCGTTCATCAAAGGTGTTAAGGTGGTTGAAGTGGTTGAAGTAGTCGAAGCACATTGCGCTTATGTCACATTTCTTGCCTAGCTATAAAATAAAATATTGTGTTTGGTAAGTGCAAATGTTCTATTTTTTGCTTTTTTTTAACCAAATTATACGCAGCTTTTTCGATGTTTGTTTTTCCAGAAGTTTTTGAATGTACGTACCGTTCGTGAACGCACCGTTGTTGGAACACGGAGCGAGTGTGGGACTGATCTCTGTCTGCGGAACTGACAAGTGACTGCGCACATGTAAGTTCACGACTGTGTACGATTTCTATAGCTTGTATTAGAACTATAACTAAACTAAACTAGTCTATTGAAAGTAACTATATGTTGGGCTACATAAACAGACACTACAGAAACTTTATAGCTTACTTTCGGTTTCATGTTTCCTTATTAAAAACATAGGCCTACAGCTGTGAGATCATTTAGTAAAATAAGAGCAACACGTAAAATGTTGCTCTTATTTTTGTAAACCATATGCTTCTGGGAATAAAAAGTTTTAATATCCTATAATGACTCAAAATAAGGGTGTCTAGTGTGTTGGTAAAGCATAAGCAGGAAGCGTGATTCAGATGTTTTTTTCTTTTTTGTTGATTCAGATTCTTTTTTTTTCTTTTTTGTTGATTCAGATTCTTTTTTTCTTTTTTGTTGATTCAGATTTTTTGGCTTTCATATAAATAATAAATGTATCAATAATAATAATAATAATAACAATGTTATTATACAATGTTATTATAACAATGTTATTATTATTATCATTAACTCCTTGGAAAATGCCAAAATAATCTACTTTATGGGGGGATGCAAGTGCAGTATTAAGAATAAAATAAGCTATGAGTATGAAAACAAAAATATAACAGTTTTTTTTTCAAAACTTCATGGTCAACACTGTAGCCTACTATTGTGAGTTGTCATGCCATTTGCTTTCTATCAGTCTCATTGCTCGTATTTATTTCAGGCCATGGAAAGCTTAATAGAACCTGCATCTGCCGACCCAACAGCAGCCACCTTTTCCCAGGTGGTGTTCACTGACGTCCCACGCTCCTACCCCACCGCCACCAGTGTCACCTGCTACTACACCGTCACCCCAGCCTGTGAGCCTCATCGCAGGGACTGGGTTGGGATTTTTAAGGTCACAGCAAAGCCAGACTGAAGTACAGTCGTGGTCATTGCATATCTGAATCTGATATGTTGTTGTGTTATGTTCAGGTTGGGTGGAGTTCTGCAAAAGAATATCATACCTTTGTCTGGGCAGAACCCTGTCTGGATGCAACAGGGCAAGAGACACTGGCAAAGCAAGCTGTTTTCAAAGGTGAGAGAAAGTTTAAGAGCAGGATGTGTTTGCGTTATCATGTCTGTTTTATGTGTAAATACACATAAGCCCAGTACTTTTCTGGGCTTTCAGTACAGCGTCATTTCTGTGGTCAAGGCTTTAGTACAATTTTACTAAATTTGTATATTAGACACAAGCAAAATGACTGACAGACAGAAACAACAAAGCCATTCTTCTTTTGGATTATGTGTGCGAATATTTTGCAGCTGTGTTGTTGTTTTATTACTACACCATGGAAATATATTTAGGCTAATGTATCACAATAAGTGTATTTAAGTAGTAAAAAGACACATTACTGTATATGACAATTTTTCAGTGTGTGATGATTGGTGAAAATTGTTGAGTTAAGTATTTGATTTGCAAAGTTATTTTTTCCATTACAGAAAACCTTTAATGGCATGAAACTGAATATGTATCCCTTATTGCAGACTACTACCTTCCCAAAGATGATGAGTTCTACCAGTTCTGCTACATCGACAGCACGGGACAAGTGCGAGGAGCCAGCACGCCTTTCTGTTTCCAAAACCGGGGCGATCAAAGTCTGGAGAACGGCCTGGATGACGACCTCCTGGTGATTACAACGCAGGTAGTTAAATGTAAATCAGTTTGAGTTTCTAGGTTTCTTTTTACTCAGACGGAGGAAGGTGGGAGTCATTATGCATATTTATTTGGTGTGGACTGTAATACATTTATTTAAACTCCTTCTATAAAGGGAAAGGGAATGTTATTTGTTCGTCATGTCACATATTATATATATATATCTATGTCGTCACACCCAAAGCGCTTCACACATGAAAGGGAGGGGGCTCATTCACTCCATGCTGATGGTGGTAGCCACAGTTTCCCCTGGGGTAGACTGACAGAAGTGAGGCTGCTCACATCTGTGCCAACGGTCCCTCCGACCACCACCAACCACTCACACTTGGGCGAAGTGTCTTGCCCAAGGACACAACGACAGTCTGCACCTGCAGGAGCCGGGATTCGAACTCCCGACCTTCCAATCATGAGACCACCCGCTCTACCACCTGCGCCACTGTCGCCCCACTGCGTCACTGTCGCATAAAGCAGGGATGTCTGTCCATGTAGCTATCATGACCAATAATAATGATTTGTGGATTTTGTCTTTGGATATTTACTGTGTCCTTCTTCCTGACCGTTTAAACATTGCTAAACATTGTTTTCAGTTTATTTTACTTCCTTATTGGACATACAAAAGGGGATCATATACATTCTGTACATAAGGGCAAGCTCCAGTTCTGTTCTTGAAAAATATAGACTTCGCCCTCTTCCTTTATTACATTAAATACAATGTTGTTGTTATTGCCATTATGATTATTCTACCACAGGCACTATTCCATTGAAATAATTAGGAAAACAAAACCAGCCGTATGTACTTTTCGCAACCAGTAAATGAAAAAAAAAAAACAGTAATGATATTGAGCATAAAAAAAATGCACAAATCCATTGCACCATTGGTTTAAGGTCATATTTTGGGCTCCAAGGTAAACACAGGTTGATATTGACTTAATCTGTTTTACTGAACAGGAGCAAGTTGAACAAAGTGTACGTGAAAAAACCGAACTGATGAAAGAGCTGGAGCAGATAAGAGCCGAAAACGAAACTTTAAAAAATGATTTGCAAAGAGAACGGCAAGAGGTTGAGAACTGTAAGGTAAGTGTGTTTGTTACATTTGCTCTTTGTTTGGAAAATGCAAGAGTTTATCTTCCATATTTGGTCTGTGATTTTATAGGGGCTGAACACACAGAGAGAGCGAGACATGAGCAGTCTAGCCACAGAAATGGATCAGGTTAAAGAAGAAAGGGATTGTCTCAAAAGTGACGTACAAAAGCGACAGATGGAAATCGACGGCTTAAAGGTTTGTGTACATTTGTGGCAACGTTCAAGTCGATGCATGCAAAATAGGCTGAGCTTTTTCTGATTTAGGTTGAGATAACAAAGGCCCAGCCACAAAGGAAATATAGCTTGGATTCGGCCGATGCTGCAAAGCAACATGTAAGCCCTTTTTTTTCAACTTGCAAAACTAAATGTGTTAGATATTTATCTCTGTAATGTCTTTCACGCACAGGAGAAATATGAAAAAGCATTGATAAAGATTAAAATGCTAAAGGAGGAACGGGACAAACAGAAGGCAGTCAATGAAAAACAAAAAGCAGAGATAGCAGAGTAAGTCACTACTATTATCCTTTTTATTATTAATATTAGACTTATTTTTTGACAGTTTACCAATAAGCCCTTTTCCCGTGTCGTCACAATTCAGTGTTTTTCTTACAATGCAGTGCTATCGTCTTTCCTGTTTCTATGAATGCTTATGGAGAATTCAGCAGTCAATATTTCAATTTCATTGGGATAACCACTTAGAGGACATTTAGTGATAACTACATTTGTTTGGACCATAGAGTGTAGATAATAATAGACTGCGTGGCTTTCCCCATAGCGCTCAACGCTGGCTAATGAAGCCAATTCATGCTAGCAGTTTAGACGTTTTGAACTGCTGCCATGTTGAATTTTTGGAGCCTAATTCCATATATGGTATGTGCGAGTTACGTTCTCATGGTAGAGCAAGAAGGCACCTGATTGGGTGAAGAAAAGAGCAGAGGAACAGCACCATTAACTGCTGGTAAATACAGCTACTGTAGTGTCAAAATGCTTTTATATAAACCATAACTCCAGTATTTTACCTTTTAAAACCTCCATTAGTTTATTAGGGAAAAACCTGCTGCAAATCCCATAACACTTTGTGACATGACACCACGATCCTGAACAACAGGATGTAGCGTGGTACGTCAAGCACTTGAGGGTCATATTAACAAGACTATTTCCAATAATGGGCCAAAAAGTTTAAATGGCAAGTCAATAGGAGCTTCCGGATTCAGCCCCCGTATGCTAACTTGCAACACTCTATGGTTTGGACATTACTTTTGCTCCTTGTTTTGATGTCTGCGAGCCCTCTGAGGCGACTCTTGTTGTGATATTGGGCTACATAAAAAATAAATTGAGTGAACAGTTTCATTGAACAACAGGTCTGTGTTTAAAAACATATTTTTTTCCGCTGCCGCTTTATCTTCAAATCACAAACAAAATAATAACTAACGCTAGTGTGCATGCTCACAGTACTGCCCCGGGAGAAGTGACAGAATCGACGTAAAAAGGGCCTATTCATAATCAGACATCTTTGTTTTCAGCAATCGCCTCATAAAATGAAAATCTCTTTAAATGTGTCAGTAATAAAATTGTGTTTTAGGCTAAAGACAAAAGACAAGGAGCTGCTCAGAGCACAAGACAACATCCAGCTATTACAGGTGCAAGCAACATAAAGATTCACATATGCTTTTGCAACCAAAGACTTACAATTCCAGTCTCTAGGTTGATCTCCAGCGCAGTGACACAGAAAAGCAGAGGATGAGCACCGAGATGCAAAAACTGCAAAACACCATTCAAACTTTGAAAGAAAATATCGAGGAAATGAGCGGGAAATCAAAACCGAGGGAGCCAGTTGAAAATGGCCCAAATGAGGAGCTCAAGGTGGGAAAATGCTTCTGTGTTATAATACAATTCAGCTATTTTAGGATCAGTTAATAAATCAGGTTCATCATTCATTCAGGTGAAGTGTCAGGAGCTTACAGACGAACTGCAAAAAGCACAAAGATTGTTGGCTGCTGAGAAGGAAGAGTCCAAAAGTATCAGAAGACAGACAGAAGACTTGCAGAGGGAAATGCCAAAAATGAAAGAACGGCTGGACAACATGGCGGTGTACTGCGAGGATCTGGAGAAGAAAAATAACAAATTACAGGTAAAAAAAAAAAGAAGAAATATTCTGTCTAAACGTCCAAAAGTTTGTTCATGTATATTTTATTGTTGTCATATAATTTTCAGATTCAGCATCGAGAGGTCCATGAACTTATGGCTGAAAAGGACGGCATTAGGGAAGAGCATGAAGATGTGATCAAGCTCGAGAGACGCGAGAAGGAAGAGCTCGCTAAAGAAAACCAGGTGCCAGAATTGTACATTTCCAAATACACTATTTTGTTAATTTGTTGATGAATATTTAAATAATTGTGCTCTTTATAGGCTCTAAGGACTGAAATTGAAGAATTGCGCAGAGATTTTGCTGAACCACAACAAAATTCTATGGAAACAGTCTATGACGAGATCAGACTGGAAAACCTACTGCCACCGGTTACGGACTATGAACAACCCAATTCAACAGAGCAGTCAGTCCCTCCTCAGCACCAAAGCTTAGGTACAAACACACAAGAAAACAGAACATATGCAGTCTACTTTGTTGGTGGCATAATGAACTTCAAATGGCATCCTAATTTGGTGTTTTTTTTGTTGTTGCAGTGAACACGGAAAACTCAGAGGAAGAGGTAGGTCAATGTTTTTAACTATTTCTTTTGTTCGCTGCCTATTTTGTCATTCAGATTAAGTTCTTAAAAATAATAGACCCTAACCCTATTCTCATCTGGGTGGGCATTCTTCTATTCACCTTAACTACTGCAATTAATGGCCAAACTCATGCGTCCCTAAGTTGAATTGCTTCACAAATTGCCACCACTTGCAACACAGGCCTCAAGCTGTTTACAGTTTATTTCTGATGTGGATTTAAAACATAATCCGTCCCATATTTTGTTACCATGCTGGCCTGTCTATTTTTACCACAGGAGTGTTTGGTGTGTAGCTTCTGCCAGGAGCATTTCCCAGGAATCACCCAGAATGAACTGGAGCAGCACGAGCAGAGCCACAGAGTGTGCCCCTTCTGCACAATCCTCTGTGATGACATGGAGCAGCGCGCCTTCGAAGACCACGTCTATAGCCACGAGTTATAACGCCTATACTGCCATGTTTGTAAATATTTTAATTATGTTAGGGTATATATTCATTCCAAGAAAATAAAATATGTCTACAGTATTAACCCAATAAGCTCAATCAATGGAGCTCAATCAATCACAATGGAGTTACACAGCAGTGGTTCCCAACCATTTTTCCTTGAAGCCCACCCTGCTTGTGCCAAAAACAGGCCAGATGTGCAGTATCCTCTATAGTCGCTGGCAGCCTCCTTGGGAGTCCTCCACCTCAGGTTGGGAACCACTGTGTATATAAGGAAATGTATACGAACAATATGTCGTCACTTCCGGAGCTTTGGTGGGCAACTTGAATGTATTAAAGAAATTATTATAGTTCTATTATGGGTAAAAACATTTTCACAAACAAAGCTATGATTCCCTTTTGCTTTAACAAATCTTTGATGATAATAAGCACTGCTTCATGCCTGGATGCATCAGCCGTTTACCTACCATTCACAAAAATATACAGTGAAAATTGCAGATTAATTGACCATAACAAAGACTGGTTGAAATGCATAGAAAACATATTTGGTAAATTGAGTCTTGTAAGTTGTGATGCGAGCATGTTTGAGTTCAGTGCTAAGCAATTCTAGATATTGGTGCACCCTTTTATAAAAACAGTTTTCATCTACACAAATTAAAACAATTATATTTTTTGCTCCAAGTTTAAGTTTGTGCAAGAAAGAATAAACTATTGGAGTATGAAATGCAAAGTATACCATTATTATTACAATATTCAACATACATATGCTGTACATTAAATTATGGCTATTTACGCTTATTCAAGTGGATCATCAACAATTAAATTGCAATGTATTTAATCAGATGTTGTGGTTAAGTGCACATGCTGAAAGATAATCAAAGAGCAATGTTGTACAAGCTTCCTTTATCGTAACGCATTGTTAAATTCTTGTAAGTTAATAAAATATGGACAAGGAAATTTCTGTATTTATGCCCAGCAACAATGATCACCCAAAAAGCAGTTTATGAGAAACCTGGAAATCCATCCTCGTTTCAGTGGTTGAACATGCAAAAGTGCTCTCTTTGCATAGACTTACTGAGAGGCTGTCGCAGAGGAATGTTTGCTTTGCGTGTGCAGAACATGATCTCTATGACTTCAGTCCCTCTGCCAACTCTGTCATGTGGCCCTTCCGCGAGGCACATTTTATTTATCAACAAGTCCCGGACCACGCTGTACATGGTCCAGCCTCACACTTTTCCTCAAGGGGTCATCTGATTGGCCTCTTCCGGCGTAATGTCTCTGGATGTCAGCTCAGAGAACAGAGCAGGCAGCCAGTACTGAGGCTCTCCAGCAGCTTGGGAGTCTAGCCAGGCCAGTCCCTCTTTCAGAAGGTGATCCTACGAACAAAACAATGGAGTGTCAAACTTCTGCCAGCCCATAAAACAGACTGTAATGTTATTTATAAACACAACACAACAACTGCTCTTTTAAGGTTAGGGCAAATTACTCACTCTGATAAAGGAGCAAATACAGTAACCTGAGTAATCTTTTCCCTTTGTGTATGTAAGCTATATTTGTCACGTCGTATGGAATAGTAATGTATGAAACATGTAACTGGAAGAACAGGTTATGCAACATGCGATGAGCCCTTAAAATAAGTTGGTATGAGCTTACCAAGACATGTGAAGCCCGTTCTTTCTCCCATTTAAGACTGTCTTTAATCTCACAAACTGTAACGTATCCCTTTTTCTGCAAAGAGACAGAAATGAGCAAATCACAAATATAAATAAATGGTAAACAAACATCAAATTAATACAGTTAAGAAGACCTAACATTAGAGTTTACAGATGAAAAAACATGCCCTTGGTCAAAGTGGCTCAGTTTTATGTAAATATTGTAGTAAATAGATTCAATGATGTAAAAAAAAATGTATCTTACTTATTATAATTACTTTGGATACAAGTGGGAAATTTGGGGGAAAGCTGGTGTTTTGTACCCAAAACCTTACCTCTGCTAGCTGCAGTACAACAGTGTGGTCCATATTGAGCTCAGCAGGGACAGACTGCACCAAGTACGAGCCGCCAACGGGAATCATTCCAAATCCATTCCCCATCACTTTCAGTTTCTTTATGGCTCTCACCAAGTCATCTCTAAGAAACACAGAAATCTGTTTGATACACCTTAACTGGGTGCTACAGGATTATGTGATCACGAAGACGATACTTACTGGCTAACTTCTTGTGCATATTTACCCCTTGACTTTAGTACTCTTTGATGAAGTTCATCAAGAGTAATGAGCCCTGATTAAATAGTACACAACAATTGATTAGTTGGGTACAAGTGCATAAATTAGAATAGACACTGTGGGCAATGATTAGTTTGAGAAATGTATGCACAAACCTCCATTCCTGTGTTTTAGGGCAAGGCACACTTCAATAATCTGCACTCCCAGTTCATAATAGAAGTCTCCTACTCCAAGCATCTCAGACCAGAAGCCTTTGCCAGCTGTAATAAAAAATGTTTTTAAAAGAGTTAATCAAATGCTTTTTTTGGGATGTAAAAGGGTCATTATTTTCCATATAACTGTACTATTTGGTTAAACCTACACGCAAGAGGGTCCACTCCTATGGTGGCACACATTTCTTGAAACTGTACTCTGAACTGTGGATTCTTTCGGATCTCTTGTTTATGTTTGCTGGCAAACTCTTCCAGGTTGGACTTGAACGTCTCCAGCTGTTTGGACATCTGACAAGGAAAGACACAATTACAACCAACCAACTCATGATTATAACTAACAATTATTTAAATAAACCCTATATCCAAATAATGAGACTTACTTGAACAATTTGGTCTTCTGCCAAAACTGTTCCTCTTTCTTTATATTTGGCCTGTATTAGAGGAGTAAGACATAGGCAGATATAAGACATACGATTGACAATCATGGGATGGTATAAAAGTACACATTACTACATCATACCTCTGCCAGCTTCTTTTTGGCTATAGCCCCAGCACCAACTCCTCTACGCATGTTGCTGCTCTGACTTTAAAGTTTCAATAGAAGTTTGGCAATGCAGTTTATTATTGTCGCAAGCTACGTTCAACTTAAACAACTAGCGGGTATGCTATACTTAGCTATAAAGCAAACCAGGTTCCTAATGATGTCGAAAATATCAAATATGTGTAAAATATCACGGTTTGTTGTGCCCTTGTACTCTTCAGAGCTCCTATGTTTCCATTTTACTGAACAGGAAGTGCTCCCCACCCGCCTTTGACGAATCGGACGAACTGACTAAGTAGTGACCTCTAGCGGACGGGTAAAACATTGCACGTCATACTGGTAATATGATTTGGCAAAAATGAATGGATGCTGTCAGTGATTATGTAAATCGATCGCAGTAAAAAGACAGTTAAGTGTTCAGTGATACAAGGTTGACAATTCACGTTGTAAAAGGAAATTATTTGATAAAATATTTGAAAAGTGAAGTTGCCATCATCCACCTGAGGACCAGGCAAATCCTAACTGTTCCTTGAATGGATTTTAAATATGTCCGTGATTGGGTCTATGTCTATGTGGCTATATCAGCTGGCTATGCGTGTAACCGAATGGACATTTTTTTTTGCAATCTATGCCCACGTATCTATTTAATGACAACACTTTCGATTACACTGGAGCCAGATTCAAGACTAATAAAATAAAATAAAATCACTGACACACAAAAACATGACAAATTGCACTCACTACCTGCAGTGACATTGACATGCACCAAGCACCACCTGTCCACTGTGTGTACAGCTCATATGATAACACAGTTCAAAATCACATTAATTTTATTTAAATGGAGCATTATTATCTATATGAGTTGGTTGTCCCCGTGTGCACCCAGTGTGCACTGTATAGTAGTGAAACCATTACGTTCAAAACACAAGAAGAGGCTATCTGGAGTGCTGCGCATGCGCATTAGACGGCGCTTTAAAACAAGTCCTGAGGAGGGAACATGAAGGCAACTGCAGGTGGGCTTCAGTAACATCAATGGTATGTTCTACACTCATTATTATTCACTGTAAAAAATGACTTGCATCTCGCAGTCCTATCGACGTAGTAGTGACACCTGCCTCCCTCCAGGCGTCCATTTTTTGGCCAAACTCAGCTGCTAGCTTTAGCGTGCTAGCAGGCTGTTATTGTTTTTCATGAGAAACCAAAATGGAGGTGATGGTTGCTGCCAGTGTCCTGCCCAGCCACTCCCGAGTGTAGACATTGATGTGTGATATTAAAATAACTGCCCTGAAATCAAAATAAAACTATTTGTTGTAAAGCACGCAGTTGCTTGAAATAGTAGCGTGCTAAATGCTGGGCTAATGTTACTTTGCTTCAATTCATAACCGGTGGCGGTTAGGAATGGATGTCCAAAGATCTGAACCTCTTGAGTTATGTCTACGTAGCTATTCGGCTTTGTGCTGCCTGTTTTGCATAACGCCTTAACGGGCCCTTTAGTTATGTCACAATGTTAACAAGGTGTCACTGTATGTGCATTGTTCTGCAGGGGTGCAGCTTCTGAGCCTACATGGGAAGTAGCTGCGGTTGAATTGCATCGCCGAGGCGTTGCAGGAAAGAGAGTCAAATGTGCTCGCCATGACTTTGAGATCTACATTGTTTCAAAAAGCAGGATTCAAGCACAACACCAACAGCATCGACTTTGAATCTCCCCACATTGGGACCGCTACCGTTTGTCCTGTGAGCCTGAAGAGGGAGTGTTGTGACTTTGTTATAGATGTCCAAAACGCGCAGGACGGCGCGATCCCGAACAAGGACGTAGACCGGAATTGTATGACTAGTAAAGTTGGTATACCTGCATCAATTGCAGAAGCTGTTCAAGGAAACAACAAAACTGTAGGGGTATTGTCCCCTGTTAGACAAATGGGGGGTGAGGGAACCCCAGTGAAAGGTAAACCCCTCTCTATTGACAATATGGATAACCCTCAGATGGTTTTAAATAATAACCCCAAAGATGCTGGGGCAGATGACAGTGCAAAGGGGGTTGTCCAAGGAGTACTTGGCTCTGCATCTATAGAAGTCTCATCTGAGGGAAAATGGCGGAACATCAAGAAGACCCCTTCCAATCCACACACACAGGCCAACTGTCTCCGACAGATTCTACTTTTACAACTGGACCTTATTGAACAACAGCAACAACAGCTCCAGTCCAAGGACAAGGAGATAGATGAGCTAAAAACTGACAAAGAAACTGTAAGTGGCGAATATTTTTAGTAATCTCTTAGTTTATTACAATTAATTATACTTTATCTCCTTCTATCAACAATGAATAATTCACTTTGTTTTGTCTCCAGTTGCTGGCACGTATTGAGCGCATGGAGCGACGCTTACAGCTCACGAGAAAAGATGTGCCTCGTGATAAACGTCTTTTCCAGCCTCTGGAGCCATGGACCCCAGATAAAGAAGACATGTGGGATTTAGATGTGGAGGAGAGTCCTCAGCCCAACCCATCCACTCCACTAAATTTTCGTAGTAGCAAAGGCCAAAAAAGGTGAATTTCAACATACACCAAACATGTAATTACATGTTAGGTGGTATTTCCATCAAAACTTTGCTTGCTACGTTTTTTTTTCTTTTTTTACTCACAGAAAATCATGCTTTGGAGATCCAAAGGTCCAGAAATCGCGTTCAAAAGGTGCTAAGCTTAGTCCTAAGTCTGAGCTTGAACCTGGTTCACCACTACAGCAAGAGGGAAGTGGTAAAGAAACTCCAGAAAAAATGCTGATGTGCAGTATGGAGAAGGACATGGTTCAATGTAAAGAGGACCCAGAGCTGAGCTGTCAGATGGAAGACCTACCATTCATGTCAACAACAGAGATGTACCTCTGTTGTTGGAATCAGCCTCCTTTGTCCCCTCTGCGAGAGGCGTCCCCTAAAAAGGAGGAAGAGGTGGCCAGTGAGTCGACTCCTCATGTAGTACATGATATGCTGATTCTTTGTAAGCCAAATCTATATAATGTTACAATCACTGCAACTCTCTATTCATGAAGTCCTTGGTCACAAATAAAGTTTGTTTTTAATGTAACATTTTAGTTCCATCCTGGAGGGAAAATTACATTGAGCCCTTGGAAGAGGACCCTTCTTTCATTCCTCCTGAGGTAATCTTTGTTTTTAAATCCTAATCTGCCTTTACTCTATTGATAAATGACCCAAATAAACCAATCTGTTCCATTTTCTTACTGTCAAGGCACTGGATGACAATGTGTTTTTGAAGCGACATTCAAAACTGGAGTTGGATGAGAAGAGGAGAAAGAGGTATCTTTTTGCTAGAGGACATAATGGTTGCTCATTTTTACAGTGTTTTCATATTGTTTTTCATCTTTTTTTCAGATGGGACATTCAGCGCATTAGAGAGCAGCGGATGTTCCAACGTTTGCAGCAGCGAATGAACAAGAAGAAGGTGCAGGAGTCTGAACCTGAGCTTTCATCTTTCTACCCTGAAACTGAAGATGGTAAGCTTGAAATATAATATAATAATTACTATTATTATATTTTATGCTGAATATGTAGCCAAAATTCACAGTCCTTGTAACTTGAGTTTTATTCTCTCACAGTTGAAGCTATAGTGATTACTCCCTTCTTACCTGTGGTTGCATTTGGCAGACCATTGCCCAAACTCTCTCAAGAGTGAGTATTGTTTGCTTCATATGCTAAATACATCCACTAGGTGTTTTACTAAAAATACCACACTGTTCCAGGAACTTTGAGCTGCCTTGGCTGGACGACAAAAGCAGATGCCGTATAGAGGTGCCGAAGAAGCAGACTCCTCACCGGACCTGTAGGAAGTGAAGCATGTCAGATTAGTCTTGTCTGGAGCTAGGCCACTACTCAGTGGCGACGTTTAACTGCTGTCAGTTTCATAAGAAAGTGTTTTAGTTGCATCAACCACAACAGAATAGTTTTTCTGCTAGTACGTAAGAGCGAACGGGCGACTTCTGCAACAGTGAGCCTCACATCTCCAATTAGCAACTGTTAATAAGTGCATCTTTAAAAAATATTCTGAACAGAACTGTTATTGGCATGTGATAGAGTTCAAATACTTTTTGTAATGGCTATACACTGAGATTGGTTTTATTGCAAAGTTATTTTAAAATAAAAAATATTTACACTGGTTAAAAATAGGATAAAGGAGAACTATCTACAAAAACACTGACTGAAAATGTACACGTATGGCATTATGCCATGCTGGAATCGGTTATTACACTCTAAGCATAAAAGTAATTAACAATTTGACTGTATTGTGCTGTGTATTGCTTATATTGTTAACATGCCGAGAAAAAAAAACATATCATTGTTAGATGTTTAAACTGGGCTTGATTGACATTCAGCATGATTCCATTAAATGCAGTTCTTGAAGTAATAAACGCATACATTTACTCACAACTAGATGATAGTTGTGTTGAAACAGAAAATATATTTTTGAAATGACTAATTTAGTGTGAAAATAAGTGTTTGGTTTTGTTATTTTTATGTGAGTTGCATGAACTCTGTTTCAAAAGGTTTCAAAGCCAGAGTAGCATGGTGAATTCAAAATTTGAGTGTTCTGTATTTACAAAACTTATATTTTAATACTTGAAAGCATGACTGGTGAGTTCTTCTGCAGCAGACATTAACAGCATTTGTTAAAGTTGCTAAAAGCTAAATATGCTTATGAGCCAGTAATTATTAGGCGTAACTTGTATGCATTGGTTTATAAAGACGCAGATAGCGGACATTCACAATAACCTAGTTGATAGTTATAGTAATATCAAGCCGTGATAGCTGTAGTAATAGTGCAACATGCTGCCGGTTGATCTTTGTCATCAGAGTAATTTGTTCTAACAATCTTCACTGCTTTTGCTCACCTGTTTCATGATGCAATAGTTACCTGCAGCTTAAGTACCTGCCTCGCATACTGTATGTGGAAATGCAACATCTGTACATAGGTATCAGATTCAAATGTACATAAAACATGGCTGTTATTTTTTTATTATTTAATGTTGAAGTGTTCAGTACATTCAATTGTTTTATGATTGTATGTTGAGAAATGGACAGATTTGAAAGTTAAAAATTTCAATTTTCAGAAATAAAATTGATCTAGTCTAAGTGTGTGTTGGGTCATAAAATGTGTACAAATTTTGTTCAAAACTATCAAATTATTGAAAATGTATTTTATATTGATGCAAAGCAGGAAATTTGTTTTTTCAGACAAAGTGGTTGGAAAAGGTTTATTGAATAAAAGAAAAAATGTAAAGTTAAAATAACAAGCCCACCCACCTTTTGGTAATGAGAACAAATATTTACTTATTCCACATTGAGGTTCATTTTGCTATACAATAGATAATAGAATTTCGTCACCCTTCATCTTTAGTATACTGTCAATGTGAGCCAAACACAGCAAAATAAACTCGTGCAAAAAGTTCAGCTCCAACCCTATTAAAGGTCACCCTCAAGATTATAATACATTGGTTAAATATTTTTCCACGGATTGTAGTGTATATACATAATTGTCAAATTAACATGCCTTTGAATGTTAGTATTTACACAGACACTTTTTGGCAATGTCAATGATATGACTTTGCTAGATCTATGAATTAATATGATCCTTATGTCATTTTGACAAAAATCACACCAAATAAAAATATAAAAAGAAAGCCATTTACCTCTTATGGTGAGGTATATAAACAAATCGATGCAACTCCCTTCAAAAACGGTGTACATTGCATCTGTATTACCACCTCAGCCACTTTCAGACAGTTTTTAATCTTTTCTAAGGTTGTTTAAGCGCTCTTCCAAATCAGCATCTGCATCAGCCAGAGCAGCTTGGGGTTCTGCTTTCTTTCCAGCCACTGACAGGCTTCCTCCCGTAGATGGCAGGTCTGAAATGATCCAACAAAGATAAATAAATGCCATGTTACAACATATTCGGGGTAATACATAATTTTGGGCTTAACAAATCTACATAATGTTGAAAATGTTATTACTTGAAAGCTCATCAGTCAGGTTTAGGCCCAGCTCATCCAGTACTTGTGATACAATAGCATCACTGAAATTAAAATCAAACGCAAAAAACAACAAACATATTAATACAAAATTAAAAAAAATACAGCACAAAACATTAGATACATTTGTGCTACTTTACCTCTCCTCCTCGTCATCTTCGTCTCCCATTGCATCATCTATAGCATCGTTCATCATCTCCTCTTTCATGTCCATAATTTCACTCTGCTTTTCAAACTCCATCATTATCTTTTGGATTTGAGGAAGTTTCAGCTACAATCAAATAAAAAGAAACACATAAAATATAACACTATATTAATAATAATAATTACTTATAATATAGGAAAAGGGCAGACCTGTCGGTTCATGGTGGCCATTGCCTTGGTGACTCCTTTCATCGCCTGGGCCATGCTGTTGTTGGACTTCAGTGTCTGAATTTTTAAACTGACTGCCTGAATGTTGGCTTTCATCATAATAAACTTCTTAACGTAGCGTCTAGTTCGAACCAAGTCTTTAGCCATTATTTTTACTGCATCCTGTGAGGAATCAAACATACATGCAATTAAAATTAAGTAACTTAATACATCATTTATATTATGGCAGTTTGGTCTCACCATTTGTCCTTGTTTTGCCATTTTCTTGATATCAGCAATGATCTTCTTTTCTTGTTGCTCTAGTTTGGCCTTTTCTCTGTCCAACTCTCTCATCGCTTTGTTAAGTGCCCGCTGATTCTGCCTCAGCATCTCCTCGGGGGTTTTCCTCTTTCCAAATAGGAACTCCATCTATGCAATATTTGGAACAATTATTTTAAAAAATCTTATGGGGTACTTACTTATGGGTGTGACATTTCTGTACTATGACTGTAACATTTAATATAAAACTTTGCAACCAAAGGACAACAATGACAGAGATTAATGCATTTGGAGTGTAAAAATAGGTCCGACTGGCCAACCCCACAATAAAAGGTCAGTGAGCTATTACGTATGTCTCAAAGTATGTGAGGTTTTCCTAATCGACCAACCAGGGAAAGTTAAAAGTGCAATAGCAATTTAATACTAAATAGTCTTACATTGCCAACCGGTAAAAAGTCATTTTAACATCCCCAGGGTGAAAGTGTCTCATAGGTGTGCAGTGGGTCTATGAATAAAAAAAATTCCAGTCATGTACCAGCGGTTCTCGACTTCTGAATCTGCCATAGATATACCACCCAGCAGTGAGATTGTCCCCAAACACAACAACAACAAAATACTGTCACTATATTTCATTCTCACCGTGTATGTCGCGGGGGGGGGAACAATTTAGACGATATTGGTGGGTAAAGGTGTCTTGCCCGACTTCAGACGGAAATTTAAAACGGTTATTTGTTTTCCTTCCTTCT
>OMNZ01108945.1:16627-58690 GCA_900303255.1 Lesueurigobius sanzi | reverse complement strand
AAATGACGTTATAATTTTGTCATCAGGCAGACTACCAAAATAAAGGAATCAATCCGAAACCAAACTTACCGGGTATGCAAATGTTATTTACATATATTTTGTATTTACACTTATTCTATTTAACTCTCTGTTTTCATGTATTTTGTTACTGGTGTACTTTTTTTAAACACAGCATTATGTATTTTAATACATTGATATTTTATTGTGTAGACTTCACTTTTCCGATATCTACGTCACTGACGTTACGCTCAGCGCCCATGTGAGACACAACTTTAGAGAAGCTAGCTGCATTTACACGCTGATGTGAGCTCTCTTTTTAAATAATATAGCCTAGTGATTATTTCGTAATACAATATGACGGTCATTACAGCCTGTTTGTGGAGGAGGTGTTTTTCTCAACCAATCTCTGCTGCTGGCATTGGGTTTGCTACTTATCATACCAGCAGTGTTCTTTTATCAGAAAAAAATCCCAATGCAGGATTTTTTTCTGATAAAAGGGTAAGGACAATGCCAGCCAAATCGAAATTTCAACCCAAACCTGCTGTGTTTAGCGAGAAGTCAACCCAACCTAAAGACACGTGGAACACTGAGAGGCCAACATTGAAGCACGTCAATAAAAGAGCAGCTGTTTCATCTGAACTCGAAAAGCTCAGCCTGGAAGATGAACACATTGCTACAAGAAGAGATGGAAATGTCAAGCAAAAGTCAGCTGCAAAAAAACACCACTATGAATATGTCTTTGGGATTTCTCCTTGCCTATTGGCTATAACGTCTGGAAAAAGGAATGTTTATGGTCTTTTTGTAAAGGAAGGGGACACCACTGTGAGAGTTTCAGTGTTAAAGGTCTGTGAAGAGGCTTGCAGACGTGGAGTGCCAATACACCATGTCAGTAAACGGGACCTTGAGAAGATGGCACCAGGACATGTGCATCAAGGGGTGTGTCTCCAAGCAAGCCCCCTTACTTATGCCACAGAGGAACAACAAGTTTGGCCCCTCTCCGGACAAGATAAAGACATTCCGCCATTATGGCTGGTTATAGAAAGTGTCCAAGACCCAATGAATTTGGGTGCTATTTTGCGCTCTGCCTATTTCCTTGGCGTAGACGGAGTGGTCAGCAGCATTTCCCATAGCTGTCCATTGTCCCCAGTGGTGAGCAAAGCCAGCTCGGGTACAATGGAGCTGATGGAGGTATATGGATGTAAAAATCTTGGTGAAATGCTGAAAATGAAAAAAGCAATGGGCTGGGACGTGGTGGGGACAGTTGGATTTGAGTCAGGAGACTGTCATGCAACTAAATGTTCAGATTTTACTGTCACTAAACCAACTTTATTGTTGGTCGGGGGTGAGGGTGGAGGCCTTTCCCAGAAGCTACAAAATCACTGCCAAACTCTTCTGACCATTCCGGCAGGAAGACAACTGTTCACGGGGATAGAGTCTCTCAATGTGTCAGTAGCAACTGGTATTCTACTTTATTCTTTACTGTTTTCAAGAAATTCAAACAAACCAAAATAACATTTTAAATCTCTCTTTTGAATAAGACATGCTGGATTATTTATCTGTATGTATAAAGTGACTTCTTTAGGCCTAAAAGTTGTATCACCTGTTATTTGTTTACATACATTTTAAACATGCGTAAATCATGAATTGAGTATTATCATACTGTTATACTCTGCATTCTGTTCATTCAATATTGTCAGTTCTGCTACATGTCAGATCAGAAAGTATGTTGAGGATGGGGTGATCTGGGACAGTGTCTGAAAGAAAAGTGGAAGCAGATGAAGAAGAAGAGTGTTCAGCTTCCTGACAGCCAAGATGGTGCTGTCCTTCAGTTGGCTGGACCTGGCCCAAAGATTCTACAGTCTCACTGAAGGCAGGATTCTGAAGAGACTGTAATGGGTGCACACATTTAATGGCTTTGTGGGTGAGACTGGTGTGGTAAATTACCTAAATAAAGGGGCACAGATGATACATCCTGCTGTGCAGGTGTTTGTAGAGCGGATTGTCTCACAATCAGAAGGTTTGGGGTTCGAATCCTGGCTTTTGCAGGTGCAAACTATTATTTCCTTATACAAGACACTTCACCCACTATCTGTATGAATGTGGTGTGCAAGTGAGTGATGGTGGTTGGAAGGGCCGAGATTGGCAGCCTTGCTTTTGTCAGTCTACCTCAAGGCAGTTGTGGCTACAATTGTAGCTTACCACCACCAAGTATGGAACAAATGAATAATGACTACAGTGTAGTGCTTTGAGAAACTTGTGAAACAGGCTTGTAAAGCACAATTGTAAGCCATTATGATGCAGCTGATCAGAATGCTCTCAAAGGTCCCACTACAGGAGGTACACATGATTGGGGTATTGGGACTCTAATTCTTCTTAGTTTGTAAAGGAATTGTTCATTATTCAATGTGCATAAAGAAACATATAATGGGAAGGGGCACCAAGAGTAAGTAAGTAAATACAAAGATGGGCTCCAGAATTGCTACACCACCGGATGCCAAATATCTCTGAATAACATAATTCACAACATGATTACTCTTATCGTTATAAGTGACGAATTATTTGTTAAATAATTGAACAACACTCGGTTGTGCGATTTTTGTGTATTTATTTATTTTAACACTTGTCTTCAAAAAGGCGTATTCTCCATATTATCCCACATGGTGGCAGTGTGTGCAAAGACAACAATCATAGCTTCTGCTCTGAACGGGAAGAAGAGTGGTGCACACAATGCATTGCACGACTGACAAGGGTTGTGTCTCCTTATTTTCACGAGAAATATACAATTCAGTGGAAACTTGTGATTAGCCAATATCGGTCAGGTTGTGTTTCCCCGTTTCTATACTTACAAGCTGGATCTAGTGGAGTAAACCCGTTGAACCAGGACGCCGGCGTTTGCTTCAACTTGCCCTAAACACTGGATTACAGTCTCGGCTGCCTGAGGAGCTGCCCAGCCCAAAGGGGGATCGGCCCACACCCCGATAATGGAAATCCACGCCGAGGCTTTGCCGACTGGGCCTTGATTATATTTCCATATCATAACGCTAAAATGGAAGAAGAGCGGGTCGTAAAAAGTGAAATTGAGTTTCTCAGATGGTGTTTAGTTGTGAGAGACTTTTACATTGTCTGCACTTCCGTTTAAACGGAAAGGTTTGTGGCTAACAGCTGGGACAACTGAAGCTAGCCAGCTACTGTGCTAACATTACGTCTTTCTTTTGATCTAATTTAACTAATATCATCGGCCTTAAAATTAATGGCGAATATAGGTTGTATGGTTTGTTGATGAACTGTGGGGAATATCTGAAAACCCAGATGTGTTTTAAGAATATTGATTTATTCTTAGTCGATTAGCTAGCAGTATAATGTTTGTATTTTGTTAGCCGTGCACTTGGTATCAAAAAGAGCTAATTGATTGGAAATTTGGGGCAAATTATGCTATAAGTATCTATTGAAATGTAATGGTTTTCTCTAAAAAAAAATATTTGAGACGTGTACGACGACTTTGTAGCCTAGACCAAATCCTGTCACCATAACCGGGTTGCTGTTCTCGCCTATCTAGGTTATTGGCCTTGCTAAAATAGCTAACATCTTGCTCACGGAAATACATTTGACAGTGCGCGTTTAAATAAGGCAATTTAAAAGGCCATCGTTTAGTATGTGCTAATTTGTGGTGATATCATTTGCATTTTAAGTGACAGTGACCAAGATTCGTTTTGTTTTGACATTAATGTGGTCTTGTCTTTTTGTTTACATGCGTATAACTCATTTGTTTTCGCAAGCTAATGTTAGCCTCCAGTAGCACACTGCCTGCGGTGTCCTGACACTTGTATATGTCGTGGGTTTTCGTCATTTCTTTATGGATCTGCCTTTCTGATCAGACTTATTGAGATGACTTTAAAATTCCGCCGAAAGAAAGGCGTTGATGCCGACAGACTGTTTTCGAGATACGGAGAATAAACGCGACTGGTTTCATTAACGCCATTTTAACAGGGCTCCCTTTAAAGGCCCGTGTGTTGTGTCTAATCTTCGCCGGACCGGAACTTGTTTAAAGTGCCTTTGGTGTCACAAGAGACTGCTCGGATCCTGTGATCATGGAGGGTCCTAGCCGCAGCACCGGCTTCAGACAGAGCCGCCGCTCCCGGTCTCAGCGGGACAGAGCGCGGCGGCGGCGGAGAGTGGACCTGAACGAGCAGCGGGCCACGTCTCTCTCCTCTGGGTCCGACCAGGAGAGGGCCTGCAGCACCAACGGAGCACGGGGCCCGGGGAGGAGAGAGGGCAGACCGGGATACGGCAGACACAGGCCGCCCCGCCGGAGGAAGCGGGAGTCAGTGTCTTGTGAGGAAGATGTCATCGATGGTTTTGCGATTGCCAGCTTCATTAGCCTGGAGGCATTGGAGGTATATTCATTTCGCGAATTTATACTCCGCAAAATACTTTATTATCCACTAGACTGCACAATATATCTCTAAAAATATCGTATCGCAATATTAGGCAATGTAATATCCATATCAAAAGAAGCCACAAAATTTCGCAAATTCACTTAAGTCTTCAATCTGAGATTTTTTGCCAACAGTCTAAAACCAAACATGCATGAATCTTAGAAATGTGCTGAAGTTCAGTTTTAGTAATAACTTGCCTAATTTAATTTAATTTTTTGACCTTGGTTTGATTCTGATTTAGTGTTTTTAGAGTCTTCTTTTGACACAATTTGCTGAAAAAGATATTACATGTGTCTGAATTGAATGGAACGGTTTATCTAAGTATCATTATCATGATATTGCATGCCTGTATTGCAAGTTTTTTTCAATATCCTGCAGCCCTAATTAGAGGTATATTCATTTTGCGAATTTATACTCTGCAAAATACTTTCTCCACTCTGTGAATAGCATGGCATGACATTTGTCCAGGTACATTATTGATAGATTTGATTTTCAGTTACACATACATCCGATAGGTTTCAACCTAGAGAATCGAGCTACAAACTCTGAGAATCCAGGCCAGGACTAACATAAAAACATGTGCATAACTAAGAGGGGTCCAGCTATGGAACTTCTTGGATGACCAACTTAAAGGCTCCAAAACTATGAATACATTAAAAAAAAAAAAAAAATCTACAAATCCAACATAATTGTAAACTACAGAAAACTTGAATAAAGGAAATCGAGAAAAATAAATACAAATAATAATAACTTTTAAAAAATAAGGGGGAATTGCAAAATCACTGCTTATATCTTTACTGTCTAGTCTTTTTTCATTTCACTTCCTTTCTTTGTTTTTCTTTTCTGCATGCAGCGGTTAAAGCCCTTCGGTCATGCATAACTTGGTCATATATTGTCACATTAAAAAAAAATAGTATTCTAATACTGAAGATTTATTTTGTATGTGGTGAGCGAAGAAAATAAACTAAAGTTAAAGTGCAGCTATTCACACTGTATTTCAAGGGTCTCCAACCAGAGGCTCTTCAAAGTAGCTTCTGAAATACGGACTTCTTTTCTACATTTAGGCATTTAAATAATCAAATATGACATTTTTTTGTTGTAGATACAAATAGCTCTGCCATTGTTTTTATTAATGGAATGAACCTCTAATGGGTTCTAAAGAGGTCTAAATAATTCATGATCTGATTCTGTCAGATACTGCTACTGGCACAATGCCCTTTAAGATTTGACTTAAATTGAGAGAATATTCTCCACATGGAAGCATGTGTAGTCTGTCTGACATGGCAACACTAATGTGAGTGATTGTCATTTTTAAGATGGACTGTTCACTGAAGCCTAATCAACGATCCGATATGCCCGGACGGAGGATCAAGGCAAAACGAGGCCTGGAGCAAAATGGGGGAGGCCCGCTGACCGATCCAGAGGCAGGCGGCCCTCATAGTTTCAGTCGAAATAAGAGAAGAAAGATGGATGAGCAGGTGAATGTCAATGTCATTGTTATGTGGTAGTTCTAGTGTAGTCCAATTTTGGACACAGCCATTTTGTATGCTGTGTTTGCATGCATTTATTTAGAAATCTTTGTTTTCTATATAGGGAATGCCCTTGGAAACTGGCTACATTGTAAGCAATTTGTTATTCATTTTAACATTCTATTTAATAATCATAATATGTCAACACATGTTTTTTTCTAATGTTATACAGCTATGAATATAACATATTTTTCCTTCCTTTCAGTGTGACACTGAGAGTGATTCAGGTGACAAGGTATGTATTACAATTTTTGAGTGTGTTTTGCCTGTAAATACATCTTTTAACCTTACAATTCCACACGTCTAGGCTTCTGAGAACGAGGTCGACCCAGTTTTCACCGTTAGTACTAGGAAAGGTGCGTACACCTGTGTTTCTGTAGTGTATGTATACTCTGCATACTGACAATTGACATTTTCCTTTTCAGTTATTGAGCCTCCTGTGGCTAATGTGGGCTCAGCCATTAGTAAAAATGGACCACCACTGCAGTCGCGTTGTGGGAGTGTCTCACGGTTGATGGTGACCCCGCGTGTCTCTGGTCTGGAGCGAAGTCAGGAGAAGAGCCAGGAGCATTTTCCGGAATCAGTTTCTTCGTCTACCTCTTCTGTTTCTTTGTCTTGCCTGCCTTCCCACTCCTCTGGCACAGTTCCTCGACATAATGGTATCAATGGCAGTGGCAGCCGCCATAACGCAAACTCTCCTCTCTCTAAACCCAAGCCCTTTCTCACATTGCCTGGTCGATCCCAACACATGTATGGCATTAACAGGTGGGTTAAAATGACTTGTATGTATGAACTACCTAAAGAACTGCTTTCAGCTTACATTAGTTTATTCTCTATTTGTAGGAGTAGTACTCCTGTCAAACCTACATCAGCGGCATCATCCATCGCCTCTGCTTCGTCCTCTATGCGTCCCCCTACACCCTCCACCAGCGTGTCCCTACCGTACAGAGGCTCTGGCTCCTCACTGCCTCTCAGACCCCCTTCACGAGCCAGTGCTGGAGCACTTTTCACCTCATCTCCTGGTCTCCCACCTCCACCTCCTTTGCTACAAGGACCATCTCTTACGTCTGCAGCAGGTACATTTATTGTACAAGTATTTTAATGTTCAATTACAGAGTATGCATCTGGAAAAAAATTGAATTGCGATATTTGCTCTGTACAATGTGAACATACTGAATCGGTCCTTAGTCCTTTTATTCACCATGGTATAAAGTGTATTTTAATTGTAATATTCTGTTTATTATATAATCATGACTCCAAAAGCCTTAGTTTAATTACAACCTTTAGCATATAACTGATTTTCTTTGGTAAACAAGTTCAATAAACAATTTTGTTTGATCTCTTAAGAGCGTGAAGGTCGACGTAGTGTCCCTGGGTCAGAGAATGCCACACCAGGCCGCTCCACTCCAGGAGGACCATCAGCCACCAGTTCTACAGGAGGGTCTTCGAGCAGGACGTCTCAACCCAACATGCAGCCACTAGCCTTCCAGTTCCATCAGCACAACCACCAGCACCAACATACGCACACCCATCAACACTTCACGCCTTTCCAGTACCCACCAGCTGCTGCACCGCCTCTGGTGAGTGCACCTTACACCTTTTAAACTTGATGTTTCCATATTGTGATGCGAAACAACAAGGTTGACAAATGTTAACAAACTGATACATTGTCTTTTAGTTTGAGAAGTATGGCAAAATGAACGATCTGTACCGACATCCTGTGAGTACTTCATGTTTATTGCTCTTACCACAAATAAGAAAAGACTCAATAACTACTTATGTGAAGAACCGCAATCTATTTAAGATTGTCTTACTAATACATACAACGATTGTAACTATTTAAGGATACTGAATGCCCCCACTGATATAAAAACAAAACATGCTTCTTATTAATGGAACAGTTACCAATGTAGTTTTAGGTCAGTTTCACACAGACACTGGTTATGTCAACCTAAAGGAGTTCTTTTGGGTCAGTGCAAATCCAGCCGCAGCGCTTTAGAGCTGTCTAAATAGCGGCTTCTGTCGCACTATGGAGTGGGTCGGGTGTTTGAAACATGTATCTGGTCTGACGAGGCAAAATTGGATCAACTTGGATCAACTAAAGCGAGTACATCTCTCCCTCTGCCCCTCTCCACCTCTACAAAGTAAAGCCACTGTTTTAAGGAAGTTTCTTCATGCACATTTCTCCTCTGTCAGTGACATCAGTCCCACTGTATTTAGCCATGAGAGAGATATTACCTCCACCGAGCATGTGAACACGGACTGAACTAATGGTGAAGTGAATACAGCTCAAACTAGAGCAGTCTCTGGCGGCCCATAAAACGCTCCAAAATGTGTGAAAATGCCCTTAACCACCACAAATGTAAACAAAAACAACTTTCTGTATCCACAATTGTTAGCAGTAACCAATGTTATATCTTGCATGTCTAATAATCTTAAGTAGCCTACTTTTGTTTCTAATCAAATATCTAAATACATAAGCTTTTGCCATTCCAGTTTTTCCCACAATTCCCACCCTCAGTGCCGAGTATTCAGCCTGTGATTCCTCCAACTGGGCCTTTCAGCTCCTTACAAGGAGCATTTCAGCCAAAGGTAAAATTAAGTTTTGAAAACGGTATTCTCTGTGGTCTTTCTCCAAAGTACATAGTACATTATTGAATATATACTGTAAGTTCAACATTTCTGTTCATCCAGCAAATGTGCTTCTTGTGTTTGTTGTGAAAAACACAGTCCGTTAAAGTTTACACACCATCATGTTACTGGTTATTGATTAGTGTTTGTTTTTTTGACAGCCTCTTGTCCCTCAGGGAACTGCTCCTGATATAACTGCTCGACTTGGGGTTGTGCCTCCCCACCTGCAGCCCAAAGACCCGAGGGTGAGCTTTTAACTGTAATTTTTGTCCATTAGGAGCTATAGTTAGTCTTAAGATGTGCTGCAATGTGGGCCGTGGGCTATAAGGAGTCCATATCTATCATTGAAAACCAGTGAGTTTGGGTGCATAATAAGGTGTTTTTTATATATTTTTCTGTTATAGCTTACTGATCCTTTTGGGACATCGTTGAAAATCAGTAATGTAAGCATAAGCTGATTTTTTTTTTTTTTTTTTTTTTTACTTTTTGTTTCTTTTTGTTTTGTTTTTTAGCACATTTCAGTTTATCCTTAACGCACAGCTTTGCTCCCTCTATGCACTATTCCTTGCACTATTTAATATAATATTCTCTCACTGTTGCTGGTTTAGCCCTTGCCCTTGCACACCTATATGATATGTTACACTGGCTACTTAATTTATTGCCTGAATATTCAGCTAGAAAACCCAGCCTAACAAAGACTAGATTAAACATGGTTTATATTAAACAATAGTGAGCCAGATCATCAGTTCTGTACTGTTTGTCATTACAGAAACCAGGAAAATGGTGCGCTATGCACGTCTATGTGGCCTGGATGATTTTAAGCCATCAGAAGAAAGTAAAGGTATGAATGGATGGACATTTTAGAGAGTCATAATTGGCATGCCATTGTGCGTAACTGTTTGTTTTAACATTTTGCAGTTAATGCAAGCTGATCCTCACAAATTGGACTTTCGGAGCGATCTACTGGCCCGACTTCCAGGGGCTGGTGGACTTGGCCCGCTTGGACCAATGGGGGGTACACTGCCTCCTACTCATGACTTGACAAGGCCGCCCAGTTTATTTTCCACAGCAGGTGCATTTACTTGGCAATAGATACATAATTTTAATCTGTGTATGTTTTTTGTTAAAGTTATAATGTGTATAAATATATTTTGCAGGTGGTGTCAATCCCTCCTCAGCGCCTTTCATTTCTCCACCTGCACCCCATTCTTCGTTCCTGACACCATCACATTTGGGTATGTTAGTAAAGAAAGGTAAAACAACTCTTTTTACTTTTATTTTACCCTCCAGTATCTACACATTGTTGCACTCACCCTCTAGTTTGACCCCCCAGAAATGTACAGTTGTACATAAAAAAATCCACAGATGTTATTCTCTATTAAATTAGTCTCTAAAGACACTGTAATTCTTAATTAGTAAATCTTTCTCAATCTTCATAATACACAAATGGCTTACTTGTCTGGCAGAGCATAATTTTTTATAATGATTCCCATATGTTTTAGATCCTTATGGTCGCTCGCCACCATTTGCCCCACTGGGGGCCTTGGGCTCTGGTGCCTTTGGGGGACTGGGCAGCCCATCTCTAGGTCAGTGTTGTATTGTCGTCTTATGCTGTCATTCAAATTCCCAGCTAAAGATATGCCAGCTTTTACAAAATAAATGAACAGACAAATAGTGGGAAAGATAATAAAAATATTTAGCTTCTTTGCATGCATTTATTTAAAAACCTGCCTGGTTTTGTCGGCCAAGTAAAGCACATTTGAGCAATGTTATTTTCTCATGTGGATAGTGTCTTTCTATTTACTACTGTAAATAGGAAGGCACCATTGATGTATAAATCTGAATAAATTTGTTTTTAGGTGGCCCTGTATTTGGGCCTAAAGACTCCCCAGCAATCTCGAATCATCATGACCCTTGGAGCCGTCTGCACGGTGGGCCTCCTGGTTTCCCTGGTCCCAGCTGGGCTAAAGGCTCTGATAAAAGGGATGAGCGCGATCGAGGGAAAGATTCAGAGAGAAGAGATATTCCTCACATTAAAGATGAAAAAGACAGGTACAACTTGTTCTGTGATCTATCTGAGATATTTTGTATGTCTGGTAAGCACTTGTGTTGTGACTTAATGTTTTTTTTTTGGGTTGCGTAGAGACAATATGCTGTATGGCCGCCCTCCTGTGAGAATGTCTCCAGTCGGCCCTGCCTTCAAAGCCCGGAGTAGCACTCCTGTTTCCCACATTAATGGCCACACCAGTGGACTGGGGACAAGCACTGCACCCATAGAGGACCTGACACGCAGTTTAAATCGAGACAGAGACCGCGAGAGAGATAGAGATGCAGATAAGAGACCTTTGGCAACAGCATCCTCAAGAGGGGCTCCTGTTGGTTCTTCCACTTCATTAGGAGACAGAGACAGGCCGCGCTCTTCCTCCTCATCAGTGCTTACCACACCTCCTCCTTCCAACCCCTCTGCACCTTCTCCCTTGGACCTTTACCCACGCACTCTTGCCCCACCGGCACACAGCCACCACAGTGAACCCACACACTCCCAAAGAGAGAGCAACCCTTCTGCTTCCTCTGCAGCTTCTGCCTCTGTCACCACTTGGAGTCAGTCTAAGAAGTCTGACAGGACCACAACACCCGTATCCAAATCCTTGCTTGTTCCTCCAGTCAAAGTGAAAGAGGAAAGGAAGGAGGAGCCAGAGCACATCCCCATCACACTTCCTCCCCCTCCAGCACCAAACCACAACTATGACCGTCCAAACAGCCATCCACACCATCCCAACTCAGGCACCCCTTCTTCTTCTTCACTAACATCCACACCAGGTGTCCCCCTTCCTCCCCCAACTCCAAACCATCACCTCGCTATGCTGGACCGTTCTCGGGCCATTGATGCTTATCTAGGGGGTGCACCTCATGGACTCGTGATGGGTCCAGGACCTGAACGTTTCCATCCTGGCCCACCACATGGGCATTCCCAGGGCCCTCACAGCTTCACATGGGACCCCTGGAGGGAACTGGCAGCGCAGCATCAGCAGCAGCGCAGAGAGGCCATGGCTCTTCGGGCAGACCCTCACCTCGCTCTTCGTTCAGATCCACATCTGGCTCGCCTGCTCCAGCACCAGCGCCTCTTGGAGGCAGAGAGGGCTGCTGCAGTGGCAGCTTCTGCACCTCACCACCCGCCAACTTCTACCTCTAATCCCTCTAGCTCTTCTGTACGCCAGGAATTCAGCCTTATGGCCCACCACTTTGACCGCCCCCATCAGCTCGGACATCATGGGGGCGGGCTGATTGATGAGGAGCAGCGTGCCCAAATTTTGAGAGAAGACTTTGAAAGGGCACGTTACTTTGGCATGCATCCACACCTCCCTGCTGGGTCGCACCTCGCCAGTCCCTCTCATGCTGCTACTGCTGCTCACTTGGAACAGCTGCACCCTGGACTCCTGTCCCACTCACTCCCTCCAGGAGCCTCTGCAGCCCACCACCCAGGACTTTACACCCGCCTCGGCCACCTAAACCCACATATGCCTAATGGCTTCCTGGCAAAGACACCTGCAGGACTGGTACAAGCCCTGTCGATGGGAGCGCCACCACCCCTCATTCCATCCATAGCCAGTCGATCGTCCACTCCCCCTCGCAGACTTGGAGTACCGGGTGAGCTGACACTGTACAGCGCTCATAAAGACGGAGAGTCCAGATAGTATTGGGACAATGGAGGAGATTAAGGGAAATGTCAGGATCACTGTGCTGCTCTCAAACACCCCCTTTCCTCTCATGGAGTAAACCACACAAAGACGCATCAGTGATTGCCTGGAAATTGTGTTTGATGGTAAATGCAAGACTCGTGGCTTTGAAATATACCCAGTAGTTATCAGTGCAATCTAAAGGTACATGGTTTTGTGCATCCTTGATGTATTTTTCTTTCCTATATTGGCTGTTTAATACAGTAGTCCACAATGAACTGAAGAAGTCGAGGATAGCTTTTTGTAATGGTTTAATGAATATGTAACTGTGCTCTTGAACAAGCCTATTCAGGTTTATGAAATATACAATTACATGTAAGGGTTCTTTTTCTGGTTGGTTAAGATTAAGCCCGGTTTGACCTAACATGGGGTCAGATTTGATAAAAAGGGCTGAAGAACGAAGATAAGTGGTGTGTTCTGATTTAGTTTGTCTTTTGACATGACCATATAATTGAGTTGGCATTATACCTCAGCTTTCCGCTTCTCCCAAAAATCAAACCCCAAATCCTCAGCACCACATCCTGTTTAATTGTTTTGTTTTTCTCTCAAATAATTAATGAACTGTGCTGCACTGTGTGATTAAACACAGTTTTTTAGAGCTTCCTGTTACTGTTTCCCAGTCTCCTCTGACTACATGAACAGGACCAGAATATAGTAGTGTAGAAGAAAATGCATTTGTAATATTAATCTTAACATTAATTATCTTCTATAATAATAATAATAATAATAATAATAAATATATTCACTGTTATGTTATTGTCATTGTTTCAGGTATCAACCAGTGCCCCTCTCACCAGATGTTTTAGGTCACAAAAACAAATCATCAGGCTTGTGTCACAATTTAATAAATCTTGTAACCTTGCTCTAGCCTCTGAAAGAATTTCATCTGACCTATATGTGAGAGGTAGGTTTGCCTGTGTGGTTTATGTGTATACATTTGGGACATGGGGGCGTTAAACATTTAATTGTCCAGTTGTTGATAAAATAAGTTATATACATGGAGAGTGGGACATATGGTAAAAGAAAAAATATAAAGAACTCTGTCAAGGGCAATTAGACAGTGGGTAAACTGAGAGGGAACAGACTGGGTCAATTATTTTAATACGACCATTTTATACCTTTCAAAACCCTTCCCTAGAGACCGCAAAGATTAATTATTAAAAGAATTGTTGTTTACTTTGTTGTTCTTGTCTTCTTTCATACACGAACACACGTATGTATGCCAACAAATTACTTCACGCTATATAAATAATATGCTGCTCACTTTCTATTCATGTATTATAAAGATCTATCCTTCAGTCCGATTCAATGCAAGGCAAACGGCATGTGGGGCAGCTAAGCACATTTCTCTATAACTTAGATGTCTGAATAATCATAAACGGGCATCCTATCTGTAAATAAAATCTCCACAAATGTATAAACAATGGGGAGCGCATCGCAAATACAACATTTCAAGTGGCGCGCTAATGGTTTTTCTCGCGAGATTTGCCGGCTCTGTACTTTGTCAGAGGCGTCCCTCCACCATTTCGCTGCGTAAAGTCTCCTCCCCGCGACCGCTACATTCTGCGCCGAAACCCAGTCTCTCCCGGTCCGTATTTTAACTTCTTCCCACAGACCTGGTGGTACCTCGTTGGGTACCGGGAGATAGTTTGGACTGCCAACATCACGGATTGTATGTGATTTTGTGCGGATGACGGCTTCTTCAACAAGAATTTAGTAAAAGAAAATTGGTCGGAAATTTCAGGTAGGTGGGAACTTAAGATGGCGGCCGTGAAAGGGAGGGGGGCAAGGAGGAAGTAATCGGGGCCCTAGAGGGGTGTCTACAACTAACGAAGGGGCATGATACTGTTGCATGCCATATTAGGTAGACATTTGGTGTTCTCTTTGTGTGTAAATGCATTTAATATGTCCTAAAATTGAACAAAATAGTCACAGCATTTAACATATACCATAGCTTGTTATATGAATTGACCTAACCAGCAACTGGTTTCCCAGCATAAGTCATGTCCATGCTAAAGTGCCTGCCTTGTTGTAGTGCATAGCCCCCTTAACGCACCCCATCAATCGTTGCAAATTTGTAGGGAACTAAATGACTAAATTGATGTTTTTTTTTTAATATTTTTAATAGAAAGTTTAATTAGTTTGTGCAGGGAAGATGAATTAAAACAATTACATTATAAATCATTAAAGTTATTTGACCTCACGCAGTGACGTCACAACGAAACCCCCCAGTAGCATGCATGCATGTAGAAGTGGCTTTAATGTGACTTTTCACATGGTTTGGTTTACTTTTAATTGACGTTTTAATAAAATGTGTCAACGCTGACGAGCCCTTTTAGAGTTGTGCTATTATATAATTGCGGGAGGGACGCAGCGCCTGCGCGTACAAAAAAATGTTCCCTAGTAGTCTTAACTCTTGTAGCTTGCTAGTTAGCAGGCTTTTCTTCAGTGCCACCCAAGCAGTGTTATTGTAAAAGGCAAGCTAATGCTAAAAGCTAACTAGCCCCCAACAAACCGGCAAAATATCGTGATCGCGTTAAGTTTTAGCCCTTAAAGGCTTATCGCGTGTCTAAAATAAATGTAATATTTTGAAGTTTAGTGCCACTATCTCTAAAATGTTAGGACTTTCGTGATGTAGCTATCATGCGAGCCACCGGCGCATCATTGTTACTCTTTCATTTGTGAAACCTCTGTTGGAGAAATCATAACCGGTAGCTATAATAACTATACATATCCTTTCCGAATACATGGTACATTTATTCAGTTATAAATGAATGGCTGGGGCCCGCGCGCCTGTCTGCCGGCGAAATCCGGGAGCGCGTGCTGCAGAATTCCTAACGTCTTCCTGAGTTGAATGCTCTGTGTAACTGCTGCTAACACGTCCATGGTTCACTGCAGCAAATGCTACTCAGATCTACATCTCTAAACTGCTCACGCCACTGACCTGTTTCTCTTTGTATTTTACTTGAAAAGAAACGGCAGTTCTAAATACCACCACCCTCTCATACATGCTCTCAAGAAAGACTATGGCTACGTGTGATAATATTGCGTCCATGAGGATACATTGTAAATTTGTAACCCATCATGATTATATGGTTTCATTTCGTGCTGTGTCAGAGTTTTAATTGGAGAGCAAAGATAATAATTCAGTAGTGCTTATGCAATTTCTAAAAATGAAAATGTGTTGTGTTTTATGTGAAAGTTACAAACTGAATGCTCCTTTTTAAATTTCTCAGATGATGTGGTGGGGATCCTAACTTCAGCATCCTGGAAGTGGAAAGCACAGAAGATCTGTGTCTAAAACATCAGACAGGTAAGGTACCCGCACCTTTTTGTTTTTGTTTTCATTGAGGAAATAAATAATACAAAATAAATCTACTCTAGTTGGTTAGTTTATTTGTTTATGTTTACTTTTATTCATTCTGGCCTGTGAAATTATCATAATCTGAGACCACAAATATATACATTAACTTGTTTTTAACTATCATATCTGTCTTTATTATTTATGTAAATTGTGTAAATTATTTGCCCTTAAGGTGCAGACTGCATCCAGAGCGGATCAGAGGAGCAGAGCTCTGGGGAGGAGGCGGTGCGGCAGCGTGCCTCTCCGGCTGTGGAAGTGCTGGGCCCTGACCCCCACGCTGCACAGAATGTGGCTGGGGAGTCACTTCAGCATGCCCCGCAGCCGGTCACAGCTGCCCCCCGCCCCGTACCTCCTTCCACTCAAATGTCCACAGTGCTGTTGCTGGGTGGTAAAAGCCCTACGGTTTTCAACACTGATAGGTCCACTTCATCCGACCCGTCTGAGGAGGACCCATCAGCCCAGGGAGACAGGCTCTCCAAATCGGAACTTACTGTGGAAAGATTTGCCAACATTGCACAAGTCTTTTCAACATCCTCTCTTGAGGACTGCAATCCCTGTGAAATGCAACGGCACCCAACCTCCTATTGTCCTCCTCTCTCCTCAGACTTACAGCTTAGCAACACTGTGCAAGAGCTGCAGTACAGGTCTCAAACAAATGAAGAGAACAGCCCTTCAGATGGTCAGGCTAACCAGATTCACCCAACAAAACAGGTTGAAATTGTGGATATTCAAAGGACACAAGAGGACAGAGCTTTCATTTTTGGAATTAAACCAGAGACTGGTGTTAAAGAGCACACAAGCAAAAATGTCTTCTCCCAATCACCAGTTTGTTTCCAAAATTCCATCACTGTCTCTCAAGCCAGTGTTGAAGTTCAAAGCACAGCAGAGAACAGGGCTGTGGAAGGAGACATTACCGAACAGAACTCACAGTCAGACATACTTTCTGCACCCTTGTTTCACAAAAATGAGAGCGAACAAAGTGACTTACCACAGACCGAAATTACATTCTCTGAGCCCATCAGCTCATCAGAACCTGGAGCTATTAATGCTGAAGACCTCCATCAGCAACAGAACGAGGAGCAGGGGGACCCTGGCATGAGTCATGGTCATGTTATTGACACTTCTACCACACTTCATTCACAGAGCATCTCTATACAGGATACTTTCGCAAAACCTTCCTCTGCTCCCCTTTTAGTTGGATCAGACCTAGTAGTGTCATTACAGACACAACAGGTCGTTGAAGCAGGAACATCCTGCCCCACGGACCCAGTCAACTCGACTGAAATCCCACTAATTGCTCAGATTGTGCACTCATCTGATGCTCATGAAATTGTAGTTGTCAGAGAGGATGGGGACTGGTCTGGAGTACATCTAAATCAGAGTTATTTGGTCCAGCGAGAAGATGGCACGGTTTGCCAAGCTGCTATTATCAATGACCTGAGCTCAGAGCTGTCTGCTGGAGAGACTGTGCACCTAGACTCTCAATCTGTGGAGGTCTATCAGTTTTGTGACCTGGTAGAAGAGGTGGCTGAGGAAACTGTGTGTGGCAGCAGTGGCATTCAGATTCCACATTCTCCAGGTTATGAAGTAAACTTATTTAATGCATTACTGGACAACTCTGATGATTTTTCTGTCAAAGAAGACCTGGAATCGCATATAGATACTACTTTTCACACAATTGATGAAAGTGATAATGTTATAATATCTCAGCAGACTCTGCTTTCATCACATGATGGAAATCAAATCATGGCATGTTCTAACAATGACTGTCACACAGTGTCCTTACAAAACACTGGTGTAGCTACTGTCCAACAGCACTTGATAATAAATGCTAGCCAGTCAGCTAACTCAAATGAGGTTTGTTTAGTTGAATTAGCAGCTGTTACATCTGATTCCTTCACTATTGAACCGGTCCACACTAGCACTGAGGCACTGAACTCGCATACACAGGTCACTGAGACTGCTCCAGACCAATCACTGGCCTCTCAGGAACGGGAAACAGAAGCAACTACGTCACAATCTCCAACATCTCCGTTACAAGTAATCGCTGGTGTAGTGCATGCGGATGGGCAGCCACTTTTGAAACCGCCCCTGGGAGTCACTGTTGTAAGTGCCACAAAGCCTGAGGTCTGTGTTTCTTCACATGAAGAGACCAAAGAAGTGACAACAGTGGCTTCTTTGCAAACTATACATACTGTTGTTGTGACCACAGCAACAGACACGATCTGCTCCTCTCCCTTCTCGGGTAAAATAAACCCAAAGCTGCTCATTCTTAAACCCGGGACAAGTCCTGTCCTCAAACACCCCGCATCCCTTGTGGCACAGGTGTCCAAGGGTAACAATGCTCACAGTACTGGCACAGTGTCTGAAGAGTGCCTTTCCGCAGCAGATTTGAAAATCCCTTCTGTGGCTCCTTGTAGCCAGAATGAGCAGACAAACTGTTCTGTCGGCGCTCCTGTGACAACCCTCTCCACAACACCTGAATCAACAACCTCCCAAAGTGAACTTCACTCAGAAATGTTAAATAATGTTGCTTCACAAAATGTAGACTCCGCAGATGTCCCTGTTGTCATTTATGAGCAGTCGCAAATGGACAGTACAGCTGTGACTGACACTAGCTTTAATGACTCTATGATGAGCCAGTCTGAGCCTTTAGCCGAGGATGAGGGTGAAGAGATGGAGCCGGAGGAGCTGGACGATGCAGGAGATGGCTCTGGGGACGAGGGCAGCAGTGAAGAGGATGGCAGCGATGAGGAACAAGAGGCTGAGCAACCGGAGGGGGATGTGGCTTCACCTGCTTCTCCACACAAGGTCCGTAACTTTACAGAATATCAAGTGGGCTTAATTTAGAAATGTGTAGGCTTACTGTAGCATAAACCCCGCTCATAACATTTTAGTAGATGCTAGCACGTTTTATCATGCAATCATCTTATTATTTTATGCCTGCCATTTATTATGTTAATTAATGTAGCCAGTTTTAAGTCATGGCCGCATGCTAAGCCATGTGTGTTTTCCAGCATGGACAGAGCAGGACAGACAGAAAGGCACTGTTTCTGAAGGTAAGCAGTGGTTGCCAGTTAGGCGCTATGGCAGGATGTTTATGTGCATGGCTCTTTCACCAATCACTTTTACTGCTGCATTGTTTGTTTGAGATTTGCTTTTATTTACCATCATGCCTATGTCACAGCACATATTATTGTTTTCTGTTCACATTATTATTTGCTGGCACTAATTGGATATTTTATGGCTTTGTTTCTGTTGAACTCCTTTTTATAATTTCTTTGGCTTAATCCATTTATATTGTGGTTCAGGTTCGCCAGTGGATCGCAGACAGAGTTTCTATGAATTCCTCTCCCGGGGCGCCCTCCCCTGGTCCATCGTCCAGCAGCGGCAGCGATTGGTCTACCCCTCGGCTGGACAGATCCCAGTCCCATGGAAAGTTATTTTCTCCTTCAACGCCACAAGATCAAAGCACACCCCATCGGTCGCGTGGTGAACGTCACTCCGATATGGCAGAGCAGGCCAAACATGTGAGTCTGTTCATGAATCCTTGTTGTTTTCGAGTTCTTCAATGAGGGAATGATGCATATTCTGACGGGAACGGGAGGATCAAGGGTTCCTGTAGCTCTTAGGGCTGTGTACCTTTTGAGAACCTGGTGATACGATACATACCTCGATACACGGGTCACGATACAAGACGTACCTCGATACTAAGGGTGTGCTCAAAATATCAATACCTAGATATGTATCGATATAATAAAAGGTATTGATATTATGGAAAAAATCATGGAAAAATTTAAAAGATTTTGTATTGTGAACCTTGAGATCAGTTACACTGTGTCAGCCCAATTATTCTGAACAGTTTATGTTGCAAGAATTTAACCAAAATGCACTTTATGTTCTTTATTCTTCAATAATATTCTTCAGTGGCACCTCATTTGTACAACTTGTTGGCCAGAGTTGGCGTGTTAGACAGGCCACATACTAAAGTACTTGGTTCTGTAACGATCTATTCAAGTGTTCAGTAGTGTAAGATATAGTACGCCTCAAATTCTAAGGGAACGTTGGGTGAAATATCTGCGACAGGTCTTCGGCCTCATTGCATGTTCTCATGTTGTCCACAACAGGAAGCGGACATTGAGCATCGAACCCAGGCACTAAAGCGAGAGGGCTTCTGGTCACTAAAGCGTCTGAACCGTTTGCCTGAGCCGCCACGACCCAAACTGCACTGGGAGTATCTGTGCGAAGAGATGCAGTGGCTGTCGGCCGACTTTGCTCAGGAGAGGCGCTGGAAGAGAGGCGTTGCGAGAAAAGTAATGTCTTACAATTGCATGCATTGGCTACTTCAAGTGAATTCTTGTATTGAAATCATCAGGCATTTATACTTTTCCTTTTAAATGTGTGTTATTAGGTCGTACGAATGGTTATGAGACATCATGAAGAGCTGAGGCAGAAAGAGGAAAAAGCAAAGAGGGATGAACACGCTAAAATCAGGAAGGTTGCCGCTTCAATTGCAAAGGAAGTGCGGACATTTTGGAGCAGCGTTGAGAAGGTACAGATGGCTCAGTTGCAGTATTTGCTTTTTAAATTGCTGGATTGTACATGGTCCTTGAATTGATTGCATGTGTGTCGGATCAGTAAGACATTTTGTTGTTTATAGGTTGTCCAGTTCAAGCAGCAGTCTCGACTCGATGAAAAGCGGAAGAAGGCCTTGGATTTGCAGCTGGACTTTATTGTGGGACAGACGGAAAAATATTCTGATCTTCTCAGCAAGTCTCTCGCAACTTCCACCAAACCGGCCGAAGCACCATCTTCATCTCCGCAGAAATCTCAACCCATTCCTGTTGACGAAGACGGTGAGAATCTATAGAATTGCAGGATTATTGTGATGCCTTTCAAAGCTGAATCACAGGTTCAGAGCGAGGTGTTGTCATAGCTACTCACAAATGACAGCCTCCAAGGCTCCCACCAAAAGAAAAGGGCTTGTTTTTATTGTCAAGGTTATTTCATCTTTAGTACAGTTAAACTGAATATTCTTTTTTTATATATTATTCTTACAAAAAGCAAACACTGCACATACAATATCTAATAGACCCATTGACTGTTGGTAAACACAGGCGGCTGCGCACGGATCAGGGCAACGGAAGTATGGCGATTGTCAAGCTACGCAGGTTCATTATCAGCTAAAAATCGCAAAGCTTACTTTAAAAAGCTCACTTTAACGAATGGCAAGCGGCTCCCAGATCCCTGTACAATTACTGAATGGGAGGATGATGTTAGTAAACTTAAGTCCATGTTTACTATTTTGGTTCGAACAGCCGTAAACACAACAACCTGACATTTTGATGCAGATAGTTAAGCTTATCTTACCGTTCTGCTTCCTCGCCTTGTGTAAACAATGCTGGGTACACAATCTGACGCGTTACTTCCGTTGCCACGATGCACACGCAGCTTCTTGATGACGTATGCTGTGATTGGGTCTATTAAATATCTAGTTGTGTATCAATCTCTTCGGAAAATGTATAAAGCTTTTCTTTTGTTCCATTTTGAGCAAAAGAACATTTTGTACCTGATCTTGTTTGTGACTTGGTGAACTTGTTTGACAAGTTCTGCCTTGATGGAGAATAGAAGTTGACATTTATTATTTCAAGTTATTGATATATTTAAAATAAATACGTGAAAAAAACTCTACCGATTTTCGATTCTGGGTTTACCTTTTTATTGATAATTCTTTGAGGAAGAACACAACCTTTTTAACAGTGCAAAAATAGATTATAAATAATTCTGTATTTCAAATGTGTAATAATGTATGCCAGATATGTTTTTGATGAGGGATCAACATTGTAGCATGCTTAAAAGCTCTAAAGTTAATTTTGCTGCCTTTAATATTATTTACAAACCTGCTTCATTTCGTTGAAGAGTTTGGGGCGTCTATCTTTTAGATGTTTTGCCAAATTCATGGTGCTGCTCAATTTGTTGACTACCGGTTTGTAGCATTGGCCACATATCTGAAATATTTCCTGACAGCACTTTTGCCTTTAGCTTTGTCGACTAAAATGAGCTATGAAGTGCTCATGGTGACATGGCAAAAGTATCGATACCACAGGGATCTCGATACCAGCTTTAGAATCAATTTAGTAGTGAGGTATCCATTTTTTTGACAACTCTAGTTTATAGTAGATCAATTATTTATTTATTTATTTATTTATTAAAAAAATATATATATTGAAAGTATATTATTATCAAAACAAGGTAAATTTTTAAATGCCAAGTTAAAATTCCATGGCCATGAGACAGTTTGAGGAAATGCAACTAGATACAAGTGATTTCTTTCCTTTCACAGATGGGGACTTTGAGCCCCAGTGTGAGGAGGAGGATGATGAAGAAACGATCGAGGTTGAAGAGCAACAGGCAGGAAACGACGCAGAGAGTCAGCAGAGAGAGATCGAGCTGCTGAAGGAGGAGAGCACGCTCCCCTTGGACCAACTGCTCAGCACGCTCAACCTGCCGCAGGTACAGGACTCAGATACAGGCTGGAATATGTACACGATGTATAGGATCATTTTGAAAAAGGCCATTGATACATGACACAAATACTTGAGATATATGACTGGAGGATATTAAGCTTGCAGTGATGCCAACATGTAAGAAGTTTACCATTAAAAAAACCCCTGCAGATCCAGGCACTCCAATAAAATAAGAGCAGCATGAGGAAAGTACTTAAAAGGCCTTTATTTAGATGGCCAAGCAAACATCTTTCTACCCTGAAATAAGACATTTCCTCTCTGGAACACCCATTTACAGTAACTAACCCATTTTTTCTTGTAAATCAATTTTACATAAACTTCTGTTGATCCTCAGGAGCGAGGGGCTGAGGCAGAGGGCTCTGATGACTCCTCTTCATCAGCGGATGAGGAAGAAGAAGACAGGGAGTTTACAGCCAATGAAGAAGATGGTAATGTTGCTCTTCCATAGGCTGTATACAATATTTTTAATATTGTAATTCAAGTCACGCAATGCTTAAAAATACATTTCTGTATTTTAACTTTTGTTATGTCCCCGTTTGTTAGCCGAGGATCACGAGGACACCATCGCTGCCCAGGAGAAGGTGGAAGGAAACGTAGATCATGCAGATGAATTGAATGACTTAGCTGAAGAAGGTTAGCTGTTCTTTTGCCCTCAAGCTATCTGTATCTATAAACAATTGGACTAATAGTGTATACTGCACAACATATACAATGTTTTGTTATTCTAATTTAACTGAAATGCGCCCTTTGTGCTGCAGGGGATATGAGCCTTGATGAGCTGCTTGAGAAGTACAAAGGGGCATATGCGTCTGACTTCGAGGCACCATCAGCATCTGGCTCCAAAGTGAGCTCCGATACTGAGGTGTCTGGGGAAGAGGAGGAGGAGTCTGAAGAAGATGAGAGTGATGTGGAAAGCCACACATCCTCCTCAGGTGAAGGTCCTCTTTGTTCAGTCCCGTCAATCCTGTCACTTTTCATTTTAGTGCTTTTTAAATATCACCTACAATTTCAACTTTTTAAGAAATAATTAGTTTGATTTTAAGTAATCATCTACAAACTAATGGCTGTGATCAGTTTTTTAAGCATTAAGTAGTATTTGTTGTGCCTTTCTAAATCTTTAGTCATGATCCAAATACAGTCCTACAAAATTATCAACCATAACTAGTTTATACGGCAAAAACTAAGTTGAGCTTTTCTTTTGTTGTTCAGACTCACCAGGGGACAGTGAGGAAGAGGAGAGTGCAGAAGACAATAATTCTTGTGATGAAGGAATGGAGGTCTTACTAAAGGAAGGAGACCAGAGCCCCACATCCTCCGGCTCTCGACCAAAAAAAGAGATTAGCCACATCGCTGCTACAGCTGAGAGCCTCCAGCCCAAAGGCTACACTTTGGCTACAACTAAGGTCAGTTTTGCTCTGAGCAGACTTTAATAGTATCTTTTTATTTTGTAAAAATAAAACTTGGATTCTTTTTGTAATAAAAGGTAAAAACGCCAATTCCTTTCCTTCTTCATGGGACGTTACGAGAGTACCAGCACATTGGTCTGGATTGGTTGGTGACAATGTTTGAAAAGAAACTCAATGGGATTCTGGCTGATGAAATGGGTTTAGGCAAGACAATCCAAACGATCGCTCTCTTGGCACACCTCGCCTGTGAAAAGAGTAAGAATCAAATATGGCAGCTCTGTATTGTCACTTCCTCAATATGCGATACTAATTGATCTTTGTATAAAGGTAACTGGGGCCCACACCTTATCATCGTACCCACCAGTGTCATGTTGAACTGGGAAATGGAGCTTAAACGTTGGTGTCCTGGCTTCAAAATACTAACATATTTTGGAAGCCAGAAAGAGCGGAAGCTCAAAAGACAGGTAACACTTTAAAATGTACATTTTCAGTCATCCATTTCTGTGTCTTTCCATTTTTAACACTTTTTTTTTTTCTTCCCCAGGGCTGGACTAAGCCTAATGCGTTCCATGTGTGTATCACTTCATACAAACTGGTGCTGCAGGATCATCAGGCGTTTAGACGAAAGTCCTGGCGCTACCTGATCCTGGATGAGGCACAAAACATCAAGAATTTCAAGTCCCAGCGTTGGCAGAGTCTCCTCAATTTCAACAGGTTTGTACAAGTGACCGCGGATCTAGTTTTTCCATCAAATGGGTGCCATAGAAAGCATTATTCTTTCAGCAAAAAGGGGTAGCAACAACTGAAGTTACTTGCTTTCAGTAGGTCTTACTTTCGGTAGACCCATATTAGATTAGATTAGATTATTGCTTTTTCCCCCCAATGAAAATGAAACTGTAGAAAGTACATGTTTGAAGTAGATACAGGCTCCATTTTTGTCACAAGACCAGCCATTTCATATTATTTAAATCTAGTTTTTAAGTAAAGACTTGCCTGCGTACAAGCCGGCATTTGTTCAGATTGCACCCTGCTCAAGTTTCTATATCATGCCAACCACAAACCACTTTTTGCAATACTTTTAAGTAAGAAAAATGGTCTTTAATCTCAATAAGCTACACATATTACTTTTCAGACTAATTTGTCATAAAACAACAAGTTTCGACAGTAAACCATGTTAACCATGCTCCTTTTGTTTTGTCCTTTCCCCCACAGTCACAGGCGTCTACTGCTAACAGGGACCCCTCTGCAGAACAGCCTGATGGAGCTGTGGTCACTCATGCACTTCCTGATGCCCCACGTCTTCCAGTCTCACCGCGAGTTTAAAGAATGGTTCTCCAACCCGCTGACGGGAATGATCGAAGGCAGTCAGGAGTACAACGAAGGCTTGATCAAGAGGCTCCACAAAGTGCTCCGGCCGTTCCTGCTCCGGAGGATTAAGGTTGATGTAGAGAAGCAGATGCCCAAGAAATACGAGCATGTTGTTCGCTGCCGACTGTCGAAGAGGCAGAGATTTCTGTATGATGACTTCATGGCACAGGCCTCGTAAGTTACAGTGATGTAAATGCTATTTTACAAGCCTGGTACACATTTAAAGGGCAGATATTCATACTGAGTGACCGGTGTATCTTTCTGATTTCCAGTACACGGGAGACTTTAGCCAGTGGCCACTTCATGTCTGTGATTAACATCTTGATGCAGCTCCGTAAAGTGTGCAACCATCCCAATTTGTTCGACCCTCGGCCCATCCAGTCTCCTTTTATCACAAAGCCCATTGTTTTCCACACGGCGTCACTGGTTCATGAAGCTCTAGAAGTGTCTCCCCTCCAGGTAAGGAAACTGATTGAGAAATGGTAATCGAAATTTATGGTTAAAATGAACGCAATGTAATCAAACAGCTGAATGGGTTTTCTTTCTTAGCGCTGCGATTTGTCCATATTTGATCTCATTGGACTGGAGGCGCGCATGTCTCGTTACCAGGCAGATGTTTTTATGCCCAAACACAAAGTGACCCGTCAGCTAATCCAGGAGATTGTGGACTATCCTGAACCTCCGCCAAGACCCAAACCAATTAAAATGAAAGTCAACAGGTGAGCAGAAAACTAAAACGTGCTAAAAGATGATATTGTATAATGGGTAATATTGACTATTCTCTCCTTTTTGTCTGTATTAGAATGCCTAAACCTCCTCCCAAAGGTGACAGCAGGCCAGTTACCAACAAACCCACCACTCCAGTGCCTCCTGCTGCACCACCGCCCAAAGCGACTATCTCTGAAGCCACTCCAGTCACTACCACTGCCCCTGCTCCTCCACCTGCCCCTGTGGTTCAACAAGGCAAGTTCAACCATGATACATCCTAGTAGATCAACCTGGGAGAATGAGTTTTTATCAATGGTTAACCGCATCATTTCCTCCCTTAGTTGTGTGTTCAGTGGCACCAACACCTGCCCCTCGTCCAACCATTCACCCTCAAACTGCCGTAAGATCCAGCGCACCTAAAACGGTGCTAACGGTAAGGCCCCCAGCGGCTCCCGGGGCACAAGGCATTCCAGTTCACCCCAGTCCAAGCAGCGTGATGCCCCAAAGAGTCTTGCTCAGTCCGGACATGCAAGCTCGACTGCCGTGTAAGTCCTGAATCTTTGCAGTTATCCACTATGAACGGCTTGATGATGATGATACATTTTTAACGCTCATTCTTTTGTTTCATAAGCTGGCGAAGTGGTCAGCATAGCCCAGCTCGCCTCTCTCGCCGGGAGACCGATATCGTCCTGCCAAGGCAGTAAACCAGTCACCTTTCAGCTTCAGGGCAATAAGCTGACTCTGTCCGGAGCACAGATCCACCAAGTCCCCTCCGCAAGTCCACGGACAGTACAGGGTAAGTTAGTTCATGTTGGTCAATATTGTCCTGTGTGTGTAAGGGTGGGTCACACAATGCTTTGAGAGCTTGCACATCAAGTATGTTTAGTTTTTATTTTTAGCAGCCGTTTTTGCAGCTTATTGTTAACTTTGAACATACACTTGATATTGTAGACTTTATCTTCTAAACAGCACTTTCGATATTATCTTGTAGACCATTGGTTCTCAAGCAGTGGGTCGGGACCCAAAGGTGGGTCGTGTGAGTTTTTTTTGGGTCGCGGTGGAATTGCATATTAAAAGCAGCGTCTGGCCACAGCTCGTCTCATTAATGATAAATAAATCTGCTGAGTTATCCACACACAGCCAGTGCGTCTTTGTATCATGTCCATGTGCTATTGCACATATTTAATCTACAAACTGTTCACACATTTATTCGTAATGAGAAATGCATCTAAGCGCTGTAACCGCGACCCATGAGCGTGATCTCTCTCTCCCTCGCTCGCCCACTTTGCGTCTCAGCGCTCCTTGGTGGAGTCTTGGCGTTCGCGATGTTAAAAGGTGTGTGGTATTTAACACTTTTGCCGTTGTGTCCCATCGGTCAGTGACTGTATAAAACCGCTGATGCTCCAGTCAAAACGGCTGTCAGAGTCCAGTCGCTTTTCGCTTTGCATATTGGAGATAATTCCCCCAAACTCGCGTTAAAAGTGGGCGGTATCTACAACCATGATCCGCTGCGTCTGTGAGCTGCTTCTGTCTGAAGAGCAGAACTGTCCACATTGTAATAATAGGCTAATGCTTTTAATATGAATATGAAGCTAAAGACGCAATGTCTAATGATCCAAAAACGCTGAATACAAATAGGGCCTATCTAATTATATTACATTATAATTATTTGTAGTAGGCCTTGCTCAAAGGGGAGGGGAGGTGGGTCGCGAGAGATCACCAATGAAAAAAAAGTGGGTCGCCTGAAAAAAAGTTTGAGAACCACTGTTGTAGACGATATATTGCCCACCTCTCTGTTTATTTCTCATCCATCCATGTTTGTTGTTAAGAGTTTTTGTTCAAGTGACTTCCACAACATTCTAAAGAGCCTATAAAATTGTCAATATGCACAGTTCTAGTTTATCGCTAATTTCTCTTCATTCCTGGGCCTGTCCACATGAAACAAAAACTCAACAAAGTCTTTTCTGTCAGCTCATGAAATCTTGTCTAATTATTTTCAGCCTTAAGAATAACATGGCAGGTTCGTGAATCCACTTTATTTAAATAAAGGACTTTTAACTCACTTTTTACTGCACTTCTTTTGTAAGGGCTCGCTTTAGTTTTTGCTCCCATTGAAACTAACCTGGCCAGCCAGACTACAGGCTTAGTCTGGGGGTCAGCATCATCTCCAGGAGTTCTGAATGTCAGACGGATTAACCAAATCAGAGAAAGGCGTGGTTCGAGAAATTAGAATGTTAGAAAGTCTGGTCTGAATGATACACCATTTGAGTGCTGCATTACAAATCCGTAGTTGTGTTTGGCCCCATATTAACAAAACCGGGTAATGATGGGATGGGAGCAGACCTCCTAACGGTCCTCCTTTTGAAAGAAAGCAGAAGCGTCTGGCCAGGCTCCATTGAAACAAAGTGAACACAATCTGTATTTTAGAAGCCTGTTTCTTCCTAAAATCAATTGTTGCCCCAGTCACTATAAATAAACATCTTTATATGGGCACTTTAAAAAGTACAACATGGAGCTGAAAGTGGTGCAAAGTCATAAAAATATTTCAAGACTTTGACTTCAGGATTCCTGTATAGCATCCATCCATCCATCCATCCATCCATCCATCCATCCATTTTCTTCCGCTTTATCCGGGGTCGGGTCGCGGAGGCAACAGTCTGAGCCGAGATGCCCAGACTTCCTTGTCTTTCCAGCGTGTCCTGGGTCTTCCCCGGGGCCTCCTCCCAGTGGGACGTGCCTGGAACACCTCTCGAGGGAGGCGACCAGGTGGCATCCGAAACAGATGCCCGAGCCACCTCAGCTGGCTCCTTTCGACGTGGAGGAGTAGCGGCTCTGTTCCGAGCTCCTCCCGGGTGACTGAGCTCCTCACCCTATCTCTAAGGGTGCGCCCAGCCACCCTGCGGAGGAAACTCATTTCGGCCACTTGTATCCGGGATCTTGTCCTTTCGGTCATGACCCAAATCTCATGACCATAGGTGAGGGTAGGAACGTAGATCGACCGGTAAATCGAGAGTTTCGTCTTTCGACTCAGCTCCTTCTTCACCACAACAGTCCAATACAACGACCGCATCACTGCAGACGCTGCACCGATCCGTCTGTCAATCTCCCGCTCCATCCGTCCCTCACTCGTGAACAAGACCCCGAGATACTTGAACTCCTCCACTTGAGGCAAGGACTGTATATGTATACTGTATACCCTGACCCCAAATAATTACTATATTGCTTAATTCTATCTTACACCCAAAGGTATATGTTTTGCAATGTTTCATAGTGAATCCCCTAATTACATGATGCGTGTCCGTTGTCTCCTCAGGTAATGTCATGCACCTCGCTGTGACCAGTGGAGGGCAGCACCATCTCATCAGCCAGCCTGCCCAAGTCACTGTCCAGACCACGTCAAACACCACCTCTCCTGCTTCCATTGTCAGTCGTTTGCCTCAAAATGCCTCTTCACAAGGTATGCCCGCCCCTACAACTCTTATTCCGCCGTATTGGTTGCTGTTTATAGATTTTTGTATGCGAAAGGAGAACCAGAGCTAGTATTTCTTTTGTTAGCGATGTTCTCACACACTACAGACCTGCACATGTTGTGTGTCAGAAATTAACTTGTGTGTTTTGCATTTCAGTGCCCTCTTCAGTGGTGACCGGTTCAGGAGTTGTCAAGATCGTTGTACGTCAAACCACAGGCAAGGATGGCGGGCCCGTGCCAACTCTGGCGGTGGCCCCTTCCCTCCGTGTCGCCCCTCAGTCTCTCCCTGTACAGTACTCCGGTAGCACTCCTGTTAGAAGCACTCCTGCCATGAGACACACTGCCCCGCTGCAGATTGCCCAACGCACCCCTGGTCCCGCCACTGCCCACTACACCATAGCCCCCCCTCCCAGAATCCCCAGTGCTGTCCCACATCAGTCCCAACCCCAACATCCTCGCCCCATCCTGAAAGTAGTGCCACCTCCCCAAGCAACCACAGCAGCCACACAGCAGCCAGGTGAGAGCGAGTTTTCTGTTACAAATCGCAAAGGCTGCAATTATTATTTAGTTCCTACAGTGTTCTCGGTTGATTAAATATCTTGTCTCCATGGGTTATTGTGTTTTATAATGGGTTAACTCTTTAGTTTAAACCTCTGCAAACATGTTATGAAAGGCGTGTCAACCTTCTGTCAGTTCAGCAGTTTCCATTTCAGTCTTCTCTCGGATGTTAACACTCCTGAGCCATGTGTGACACGTGCACTCTGAACTCAAGAATTACAATTTATATTTTGAAATTGTTATCTGAAAAAAATGCTATAAGATTAGCATTGTTTTTTTCCCAAACTGTTCAGGCTTATGTTACATAATCTAAATTATGGATGTGTTGATTTAATAAATCACACTTTGGTTGCTAGGAATATTATAAGATAAAAATATGAATGAAATATTTTGAGGCCATGTTGAAGCCTTTCCGATTGGTACTAATTGCGCGAGTGTTAGACACTTAAAGAAATGTTTATATGAACTTCTGTCTTGTGTTCTCATTTGTGATCAGCTCCATCTCAGACGGTAACTCTCACAACGACTGCTATCAAGGCTCCAACACCACAACCAAGCGACAAAAGCAGTAGCACCAATCAAACTGCTAACCCACCTAAATCAAAACCTGTTGCAGTAACAAAGGTCCCTCCACAGCCAAGAAAAGTGCCTCGTCCGCCTCCTCGGTCCCCCTTCTACTTGGTATGCAGTTAGTAGACATTTTATTATGATTTCATTTCTAATTAGTGCAATTTTACCAGAAGTATTTTATTATCTTTTCTTTATAGCCATCACTAGCGGAAAGCTTGAAGCAGCAGCGTGACAGCAATCTAGATTTCATCATGCAAGTTAATGACCGCCGCTGCGTGGCAAAGCCTGTGTATGGGCGGGAGGTGTTGGACTTTCTGACGTTTCTCTCCCCTCCCATGCTCTCCCCGGCTCCTTTTAGCTCTGAGCCGCACTGGGGCCGCTCGGGACACACCAGCTGTCTCTATGCGCAAAGTAACGACAACTTCTGGTTCCAAAGTAGTTCTGTGAAAGAAGCAATCTACAGCATTGAGGAGCGGCTAAAGCAGCTCAAGGAAATGGTTGACAGGTACTCTAATGTTCCACTTATAATGTTTGGTTGCCCCCTGTTTTCTTTCACGAAGTCAGTTGAATAGTCCATAAAACACCTAATTCAAATATGATTTTGTTTTGTCTTTCATAGGTTCACATTCGTCATTCCTTCAGTGGAGTGTCCTCCCATCTCGATGCACTGCTGTCATCCACCTCCATCTCAGACTCACAAACAGTCAATCTTCGCCTCGATGCTCTCTGATGAAGTCACTCCACGCATTCGCACCCTGCACCGTATCCAGTCCAATATGAGGACACAGTTCCCAGACCTGAGACTCATACAATACGACTGCGGTAAATAGTGTTCACTTTTTCAAAAACGGGAGTAAAAGATACATTTGTTAACTTTTGTTTTTGCTCACAGGTAAACTGCAAACCCTCCACACTTTGCTGAGAGAGTTGAAGACTGGGGGCCACAGAGTGTTGATTTTCACCCAAATGACGCGTATGTTGGATATCCTGGAGCAGTTTCTGAATTACCACGGACATATTTATCTGCGTTTGGATGGCAGCACTCGTGTGGAGCAGAGACAGGTAAGCAGTCCTGTTTAATTGCATCCATTTATAAATGATTCTGTAGGGAAAACACTGTTATCATGGTTATCTAATTTAGAAGTAACGTTTGATTATCTCACTAGTCCCTGATGGAGCGGTTCAATGCAGATCGGCGTATTTTCTGCTTCATCTTGTCGACTCGCAGCGGAGGAGTGGGAGTGAATCTGACTGGAGCCGATACAGTCATTTTCTATGACAGTGACTGGAATCCCACAATGGACGCTCAGGCGCAGGACAGATGTCACCGCATCGGACAAACCCGGGACGTGCACATTTACAGGTATGAGCCGGTTTTGTTTAGAGCACATGGGAAATATCGCAGTGTGTGCAACAAAACAAATCTTGTCCCCTTGAATTATTCTAAACCAAAAAAAGAAAGAAGCTTACTCAATCTAGAATCAGGATAGACTTGATAAGACCACATCATAGCCTCTTTTGAACATGAATATATACAATATACCAGGGATCTCCAACCTGTAGTTCTGGAGCAATTGGTAGCTCGCCAGGCCTTTCCAAGTAGCTCACCAAAGTCTTTCTACGTTTCTACATATGAGTAATGATTTTAGATGCATTTTTTTCCATCTCCAAACATTTAAGTGAAATTAGCAAAGTATCAAGAGGAAACTATAGTAATTTTCTTATAATGTGTTCAATTATCATCTTGGTCGTTCAAGTTTATACGTTTTTCTTTGACACACAAGTAGCTTGCTGCCATTTTGGTTAAGCAAAAGTAGCTCACGGGGTGAAAAAGGTTGGAGACCCCTGCAATATACAGTATATAGTGCACAGCATAAATACACCCCCTTTAAAAAGTGGGTTTAATTTTAAACAGTATCTCAATGAAAACAAAATCATTCTCTAAAATGTTGACAAGTTAATATAACATTTTGCTTTACACCATAGACTTGTCAACATTTTAGAGATTGATTTTGTATTCATTGAGATGTATTGTTTAAAATGTTACTGTTTAAAGGGGTGTACTCGTTTATGATCTGCACTGTATATATACAACTACATAATTATGCTCCCTTTCACTGTATTTTTATGTACATTACATGTGTGCACCAGATTTCTGAAACTTCTATTGCCTTTTTTCCAGGCTGATTAGTGAACGGACAGTCGAGGAGAACATCCTGAAGAAAGCCAACCAAAAAAGGATGCTCGGAGACATGGCTATTGAAGGAGGGAACTTTACAACAGCCTTCTTTAAAGAGGTACAAGACGCGATTCACGATCCTTTCTACGATCTTTTGATCTGATGTTTTTCTGAAATATGACTGATTATTGATGCATTTATGAACGCAATGTTTTTTTCAGCAAACTATCCGAGAGCTGTTTGATGTCAATGATGGAGAGAAAAGGGAGGTAGCTGTGGAGCTGACTGTGCCACCCGCTGAAGAGGAGGAAACGGGCAACAAACAAAGCACTACTATTCTTGAGCAGGTCAATCATTGGTTACTCATTGTATATAAAAAAGAATAAAACAAGTTTCAAGTCATGAGTTGATTAAATACGGGTTTGTTTGATGTTTTGTGAAGGCTCTTTGTCGAGCAGAGGATGAGGAAGACATTGTGGCTGCGTCTCAGGCCAAAGCCGAGCAAGTGGCTGAACTGGCAGAGTTCAATGAGAACATTCCTCTGGAAGACGGCGGCGAGCAGGAGGAAGTGGAGGAGATGTCAAAGGCAGAGCAGGAAATAGCAGCACTGGTGGAGCAGGTAACTAACCACAAGGTCCACAGCAGCTGAATGTTTATTATATGGTCTTTAAACCTTGCGCACATTAAAAAAGCAGCACATTTATTAAGAATTGTCTTATCCCTAGCTCACCCCTATCGAGCGTTATGCTATGAATTTCCTGGAGGCCTCTTTGGAAGACATCTGCAAAGAGGAGCTGAAACAAGCAGAAGTAAGGAAACTTTATCTATACTAATCAGTGATGTTTAATGTGATATTGGTTTGTTATTTATGTCACTTGGGTAAATAGTTGCTTGTCCATGTTTCATTAAAATGTGAATGATGCATTTTTTTTCTTCTTTTTTTTTATAGGAGCAAGTCGAGGCTGCCAGGAAAGGGCTTGACCAGGCTAAAGGGGGAGGCCTGAAGTTGCATCCTTCATCTGATGATGATGATGAAGATGAGTTCCTGTCTACATCCGCATCAGCAGAGCCTACCCCGACTCCAGCGCGCCGTGGCCGAAAACCCAAAGACAAAGACAAGGTGGTCACCTCCACCAGGACCAGCGGGCGGCTGAGAGGAGCCTCTCCTGAGGTTGAGCCAGAGCCCGTCACACCCAGAGAAGTGCCTCGCTCTGGGAGAGGTCGACCACCCAAAGATCCTGTGACTGCTACTCCTGCACGCACGGACCATCACAAAACCAGGTCCCAGGACTCAAAAACACCTAAAGCTACATCTCCTGCCAGTGACCAACAGACTGTTAAAACCAGAAGTCAACCAAACCGTCCTCCTCCTGGTCCAGTGCCTTCTTCTCCCACAGCGTCTCCTCCGACAAAACAGTCTGCTGGAGAAGCTGACTGCAAAGTTTCCAAATCTGTAAAAGCGGAGAAAGAAGGAGGACATGAAAAGGAGAGGCGCATGTCTGAGTCATCTTTAGAATCCAGTGGTCCAGTTGACCATTCAACAAAAGAGGATGACAACAAAGATCAAAATGCAATGTCTCCTCCCTCCAGCTGCTCACGTTCACCTCGTAAACGGCTCACGGCTGACGATGAAATCCTGAAGGGCCTTAATGAGGACTCCCCATCTGCCAAAGTGCTGCGTAAACTCCCAGGGCGCCTGGTCACCGTTGTGGAGGAGAGGAGAGGAGAAGAGAAGGAGCCCAGGAAGCGTAAGCGAAGAACAAGTGGCACGGGTGGATCATCAGAGGAGACTACTGTAGAGGAGCACACAGACACGCCTCCTAATAATGACAAAGACAAGGCGACCTCCAGCCCTGAGAGCAAAACAAAGGATTCCGCGGAGAAGCCGAAAGAGCCAGAAAGTCCCATCCTGCCGCCTGTCAGAGGTTACCCACCATACTCCCCGCCCCATCTCTCCCCTGACATGCCAGTGTTGAGAAACCTCCCAGTACGGCGCAGGGTAGAAACCGAATCTCGCATGGCGGCTCAAATGGGCGAGGTGTTTGGGAGAGGCAGAGCTCAACACCGTAAAACAGACGCAACACAGAGCAAAGATTCATCTCAAGATCCAAATTCAAGCTCCACACCTATAAAACGAAAAAGGGGCCGACCGCCAAAAGCCTCTCCTGATAATGCAGAATCCTCATCCCCTCAACCCACCCCCCCAGCTGAGGGAAGCAATCCTTCTCTGTCGCCAAAATGTAAGAAAGGGCGCCAGGGTAAAGATGCGGATACCGATAGCACAGAGCAGAATAAGACTGAGGTTGTAAGTCCCAAAACAGATGCTGAGCACACAGTCCCTGACAAGTCTGAAAATACTGTCTCAGTTAGTGCAGTTCAGGAAGAAGCACCTGATGCCGATAAATTGGACACAAAGACCGGAATGGCATCTTCAGATCCATCACAAGCCGTCACTTCTGTTGCAAGTGAAGAAGACAAACCAGTGCAAGCTTCTGACTCCACTCCTGCAGCACCCATGGAACAGGAAGTTGCTCCTTCAAGTGAAGTTCCCACTGTTGTCCCATCAACAATAGTGAGTCCAGAGCTTAACGATGTTGAAACCACTTGTGCCCAAACTTCCTCCCCTCCCTCTCCACCTGTCACGAGCCATGCCGCCCCAGCCACAACAGACTTGTTACTCATTCCAGCAATGACAGCTACAGAATCTGCTGTAAATCCTCCAAACGGTGAAACGTCCAAACCAGAGCCACTTGCATCTCCTCAATCATCTGCTTCATCTTTGGATACAAATATCAAAACGGCGTCCACCTCTATCACGGATGCTACAGCAGCCACGGCAATCGCCACCACTGAAACTGATCCAGCTTCTTCACCAGCGATAACGACTAATGTCCCATCCACAGCAACTGACCCACCTCCTGCCGTTACTACGACTACAACCACTACTACTACACCGGCAAACCCTCCTGACACTGCTCTGGTTGAAGGGTCACCACCCACTCCTTCAGCTTCAACAGAAACATGTGAAATGACAACGGTACCTAGTTGCACAGTAGTAACAACTGTGACCTCATCTGCTACAACTTCACAAACTGATGAAGCCCCGGACAAACCTGTTGAAACATCTCCCGAAACGTCACAAGATACGCAAACTACACCTTCAATATCTGCCCCTTCCCCAGTCAAAGACACACTTTCTACAGAGGACACGGTACCAGTGTCTGTGCCCACAGACCAACCCGTAAAGACTGTAACCATGGCGACAGACTCTACTGCTTCAACTATGACCTCTCCTACTACAGCTATGTCCACCACGACTATTACTACTACTACTACTACCGCTGCTGCTACTGCCACCACCACAACTACATTACCCGTCAGTGCCATAAATCCAACAGCCACATTGATATCCCCCCAAAAGACAGACCCTGAGGTGACCAAAATTGAAAGCCCTCCACCCATCCCCTCATCGGAAGTCAAAGAGGTGCCCAAAGAACAAATGGCAGAAGTTGAAAACGTTGAAAGTGGCCCTCAGAAGGAGCCCGAACAGCCAGACCAAAGCTCATCCACGTCTGAAGTGACGGACATGGAGGGCGACGTGGAATGTGGCAAAGCGCCAGATAAAAAGCAGGAGGAAAAGGTCGAACCGTCTTTGGACACGAAAGAGTCTTTGGACACGAAAGAGTCTTTGGACACGAAAGAGTCTTTGGACACGAAAGAGGCCGATAAAGAAGGCGACGTCAAAAGTCCAAACCAGAAAGACGGCAAGCAGCATGAGTTAGAGGAATCGACAGCCAATCAGAAGAGGGTTCTCAGTCGCCAAAGCAGCCAAGATTCCACACGCTCCTCCTCTCCCTCTTCTGGTTGCTCGACTCACACCCTAACACGCCACGCTCACCACAAGAAAACGTACGAAAACCGAAATCCAGCAAAGAGGAGGCGCATGGAGGTCCCCCCGCCTGAACTCAAAACGGAGGAGAAGAAGGAGACCAAGACCAAGACCAAGACGGAGGAGTCAAAAACTGAAAAACAAGAGGAGAGCAAAAAGGAGCAAGAGAGCCAGAAGGAGTTGAAAGAGGAAAACCCGACATCGCAGAGACAACGTTCCAGATCTTCCTCCTCGTCTTCCGATTCGGACTCTGACGGTAAGAAAGAGCACCGCTTGACTCGCTCCGCAAAGAGGAGGCTGCAAAACGAAGAGAAAGAGGGCAGCAGGCCGGTGAAGAAGCCAGCCCGGGACCAAAACAGTGTCAACGCATCGACCGGAGGCGAGTCTGGCAGCGACACGTCTTCTGCGAGAAATTCAAGGAAATCTACGGGGTCTGCACAGGAAAGTAAAACTCAAGCCGCACCTCCCCCCGAGCCGGAGGTTTTGGGGAAGAGGTGCTCCGCTCTCAATGCTGCGGCCAAACTCCTGGCGATGAAGGGAAGCGTGGACACCCCCGGTCACACACCTCGAAGAGATGCAGCGGCGAGAGCCAGTGCCTCAAGAGACAAGATTGAAAAAGCTAAAAACAAAGGGGCCAGCTCATCACCTCCAACTAACTCTGTTGCAAAAAATTCAACAAATAAAAGCAATGAAAAGGAGACTGTCAGCAAACCTCCGACGCCAAATCAGTCCAGTCGCACGCCTACCAGGTCCACACGCCAATGCCCCGGATCACTTGTCCCGCCTCTCGACTTGGAGTACAGACGAACTAAACCTGAGGAGAAGGAGGGCAGGAAGTCTTCAGGGGTGAAAGAGGGCGATAGAGAGGCACGCCCCTCGTCCCGGGGTAACAGTGCCTGTAGCAGCATCAGCAGCGACGAAGGAGAGGGGGGGCTGAGCAGAAGCAGCAGCAGCAACAGCAGCCAAAGGACCCACAGCATCAGTTCCCAGAATGCCGAGCGGCGAAGATCCCGCTCACGAGCCACGTCCTCTGGCAGCGAAAGAGACCGCAGCTCTGAGCGGTCCAAAACTAAAGACAAAAAGGACAAACGGGATCGGAGGGAGAGCAGGAACGACAGTCAAAGGTCTAACAAACTGTCCAACGAAGTGACGAGTAGTTCAGGGACCGAGGGGACGCCTGACCGAGTGCTGCGCAGCGTCGCGGCCCTCGCTGCTGCACAGGCTCGATCTCCCGCAGCAAGCACCCGCTCCTCCGCTGGACAAAACCGAAACAAGACATGAATCTGTGACTAAAACAGGGAAAAAGACTGTCTTCGAGGTTTGTTTGCACTCGTACTAACACCAGGGGAAGTCTTCTCCGCACATGACCTCCCTGCCTCCCCGGTCCCTTCCTTCAGTCGGCTGAAGGGGCCGCTCAGAGGTGCTGGACTTCGAATTCAAAATATCAGCATCTCGGTGTGTCCTCAAACCAGTGGGAGAATGAGTAGAGTGAATAGACGTAGACTCTGATCCGAGTGGAGAAGCATATCACGTGTACTGTAATCATAACGTCTGGACTCTCAGATCTTGTGATGTGTTCGTGGGATAGGGTTAACCTCGCACCCTCAGTTCGGGTCCTTTAATGTGACCATATTTAGCAGTACTCTCGAGTGACCCGTTGTATTGTCGAATTGGAGGTATTGAAGTATTTGAATTTGAGAATCTTGTCAGCAGTCCTGGCTCTTTTCTTTGTAGTCAGTCGATAAGTTATGCATATTTTATTATTTCTTCCAGGATAAAAGGAAGATATCGGATCAGTCTTTGTGATCTTTGCTGCACTATGTTGGAGCGTGACTTTACTCGGGGCCCTTTATTTACTTCAGAATCCCTTCATTGGACTAAAAAAAAATAATCCAGCCTTCGATTTCTGATTTGCACATCCGTTTTGGGGCCTCCTACCTTTAGAAGTGGTGATTAACTTGAGTCCTTTGGTTCTGGATACCACGACAGTGTGTAACATGATGTATCAATTGAAAAATGTAAATTATCTTGGGAAAAGTTACATTTGCAAGCTGCAGAGTATAATTTCTATATTGTCCCAAAGGCAAGATGTTTGTTATGGTAATGTCATGTATTTTATTGTATATTAAAAGGCAAGTACCTGTAGTTAAAATATCGAGTGCCTCTTTGGCCAATGGGTTTGAACCTTCAATTGCCTTGTGATGCACCAGAAGCAGAGGGTCGTTCGGCTTCTTGCATTGTTGTAAATGAAAAGCCAAATTTGAAAAGGAAAAAAATAATCAGTGTAACCCTGGAAAACATTGAGGTGAGCACTCGGTCAGATCAGTGCCGCTTTATTTTACACCATGTTTGTCGCCATCGAATCATAGCTCTCCATTCATGTAAAAAAAACAAAAAAAAAACATGGAAATATGTGAATAAAAAGACTGGCACAGTTCCAGGTGACTGTAAATCGATTTTTATTTTTTTTTGGTCAGATGTTTTGAAGGTGATATTTTGAGGGATGGGTAGATTATTGGTGATGGTCTTATTTTGAGTTGTCTGATTCATTTGTTGCATTCCTTTTTGATCCCTATGTAATTCCACATTGTTTTACTTGAAAATTTAAGGCAATTACAATTGAATAAAAGACCAAAAAATAGCCGTGTTAAGTATTATTTTAAGAAGTAGAGCTTGCAATAGGGCTCCAACCTGTAGTTCGTACCTGGACCTTTCGAAATGGCTCACAAATGGTTTTCCACATTATAAGCTGGAGTAAAATCGGTTGCTGTCAAGCTTATAGTCATATTTTTATTCTTTGTGGACCAGTGTTCATTTTGTCGACTGTAATTTTCATAATTTTAGTCCAAGTAATACATTTGCTGACTATTAGAATTAACGAAAATTAAATGTTGGCCATGATAACTAAAATCTCTATATTTTTGACAATTGATTAAAAACTAAATTCATATGAAGGGCCTAAAACATTTGAACTCTCAATAACAGTTTGAAAGAGCCTTGTACTGTATATTTAAATTGCCACATGAACACTTCTATGCTTTGTTTATGTGGGAAAAGAACATCTATTACAGGGGTGGGCAAAATCCGGCCCTCTATCATTTCTTTTGGCCCTCCAAGATAATTTAGATTTCCAATGGAGTAAGTTTTTTTTTTTCTTTCCATGGACATTTTTGTCTGAATTTAAGTGTGCAAGACAGTCAAAACCCACTCAAAATCAACAGAAATTCTCTCAATTCAAGCTTTTTCGAGCCATTTGTTTAATTTCAAGATGGTCATATCTTCTATTGTAACATTCTTACACATGGAAAATACTGAAAATGCCTCAGTTCTTGTAAAAATGTCCCCTCAAAACTCCTTATGATGATGCACCACACTGACTTTTGTAGGAAGTAGTGCTTTACTTTGGGCCAGGATTGGGAGGTTTGGCCCCTGGTAAAAAAAATCGGCCCCTCACCAGGACAACTTGCCTAACCCTAATCTATTATATCTATACTGTACATCTTACTCTATGCAGTGTGTACCAATCAGAGGTATGCAAGAGCTTAGAATAGGGTACTTTGAGTAACTTCAGATACAGAATAAGATCAAATTGTATTTTTGATTATGTTCAAAGAAAAGCTATTTAAAACATTGAACTCTAAAGAGTGAGTGTTTGAGAATATTTAGTAGCCATTTTACTGATAAATAAGAGTTTGTCATTCACTTTCTAACGAATCAAAACCATCGAGGCAGGGGGTTCTTGGAGTATAAATAAAAGGCCCAAGGGCCAAGCAAAAAACTGCTCTAATGAATATGTTTGTCGACTAAAACTATAAAGAATTGTTTGACTAAATATTGACCAAAACTACATTTTTGTTAAAAGACCAAGGCTAAAACTTTAATAAAATGTCAAAATTAACAGTTGTGGACCCAAATATCAAGTTATGAGCACATGCCAACACACAATCAGCAAAATTTAAAAAAGTTAATAAGCATACATTACTCAAACTAAACATCTTATTTAGTAAAAGTAGTGTATAGGGGAGAAATGGATGTAGACCACAGCCTTATAATAACAAGAAACGGGGATTATTACAACAGGGTGGACTTTATTTTTAACAACACAATGTTAAATGTATTTCCAAAAATAGTATTGTAACTACATAGAAGCGTAATGTTCTGTTCAGTTGCCCATTTTTCTTGTGACTGATGCCATGAAGCATTTGGCTACCGCCGTCAAACAGGGGCCTCTTTGCACAGGGAACCAGTCCACCAGAAATGAAAACATGATTTACCAACATTGATGCTGTGAAGAATAAATATTAAAAACCAACCTAGTGACCAGTACGGCAGATGTGTAGTAAAAACTCTGGGTCTGACTATCGCGGTGAATAGGAACTCCATCCCTTTAGTGCACAGTTTTAGGATCAGGAAGAAGGCACGGTTACAAAGTTTCACGCTGTTGCCGCCTTCTCCGCAACAGCGCGAATATTTCCAATGGTAAATACAATTAAGTTCGACAGATAAAAAGTGGCAGAGGAAGAACTTTTATACACAAAAATGCAGGAAGAGCGATTGTTAATTAGCAAAAACGTATTTACACTTGTTACAGATCGGCATTTTACAAACACCTTTCAAGTCTTTAATAATATCCATAAAAGTATGTCTCAACAGCGAGGTTATGTACAATTATATTAGTCTCCCTATAGCTAAAATTCATAATAAAATTGTTTAAATTCCCAATTCATTTAATAAAAACAACTCAACAAACATTTCCTGAGTACAGTATGATCAGCGCCAGTGTCGAATACTGCAGTCCGCCTACAATAAGGCCATTAAAATCCATTTATATATTAAAAAAAAAGAGGATCCACCACTGTAACAGTTTGTATCCAGGGCTCATGAGTCCTATCGGGGTGAACTAACCAGCAGCTTTATATTCAAAAAGGTATAAACAGCCGGGATTGTTTTGTGCTTTTGGTGACGAGGTGCACGGTAACACAGCACATCTTAAAAAAACTGGTGTGACATGGTTAGACGAGGAAAGGGTATATGAATTACGCCAAAAAGGACGACTCTCTAATTTCACCCGTGGGTACATCCTTTCGGCTCAAATGTGAAGGATGTTTTTGAGTCTATAGGTGCTTGTGCAGACCCACGTGTGACGGGGGGCTCAGCCGAAAACAGAGAGCAACGCGATGACCAGGATCAGGATCATGATGGCCAGGCAGATCGCGATCCAAAACTTCTTCTGCAACGGATAGAAAAGTAAAATATGTTAAAATATGAACATATATTATTATTATAAATGGCTTAGAGCTGCATAATATATTGATAAATTGTCGTTACCGAGAGGGAAACACGTAGAGAGGCAGACAGACAGACACAGAGAGACAGACATACAGGCAGAGACAGACAGAGAGAGACACAAAGAGAGACAGACATACACAGAGACACAGAGAGAGAGAGACAGAGAAACAGAGCGAGACAGACAGACAGGTAGAGACAGGCAGAGACAAAGAGAGACCTGAAAAACAGACAGAGAGAAACAGACAGAGAGACAAAGAGAGACACAGAGACAGACAAAGAGAGACAGACAGAGAGAAAGACAGAGAGAGACACACAGAGAGACACAAAAAGAGACGGACAGAGAGAGAGACACAAAGAGAGAGACAGAGAGGGGCAGAGAGAGAGAGAATTATAGTTTAGTTTT
>OMNZ01108944.1:0-16369 GCA_900303255.1 Lesueurigobius sanzi | reverse complement strand
CTCATGTCTGTCCTTAAGTGTGTGTGGTCTGTGCACAGATCTTTAGTCTCAAAAGATTTAAAATCCTTTTTAAAAGTGTGGGCACCTTAAGGCAGTGGTTCCCAACCTTTTTTGTCTCACGTACCCCTTGGGCCTTTCATTTTTGCTCCGAGTACCCCCTGCTTCGATGGTTTTGTTGATTAGTTAGAAAGTGAATGACAAAAACTCCAATTTATCAGGTAAAAGACAGCTAAATACTCTCAAAATCCCACTCTTTACAGCTAAATGTTTTAAAATGCCCTTTCTTTGACCAATTTGTTCCCATGTTATTTTTTATCTGAAATTAGTCCAAGTACCCCCTGCAAACCTCTTGCGTACCCCCAGTGGTCCCCGTACCCCTGGTTGGGAAACACTGCCTTAAGGCAGTGTTTCCCACCAGCCAAAAAATGCATAACGAAGAAGAAAAAAAACATTTAAGTCACATTTTTTGGGGGAAATTTATTTTACAAAATCACAGTCCAAGAACAGACATTTCATCTTGAAAGGCAAGTTATGATAATAACAATAGAATAGAGAACAACAGGCTGAATAAGTGTACGATATGATAAAGTAACACAGTGATGGCTATTCATCTACACAAACCATAAACAACAAACTGAATAGGTTTCTGGTATGTTAACGTAACATATTAATTAACACAAGTCGCACCGGAGTACAAGTCACAAGACCAGTCAAACTATGAGAAAAAGTGCGACTTATAGCCCGGAAAATACAGTATCTTTTTAGTCTTATTATATAGATATTAAAACTGGGAATAAAGGAGGCACAGTATGTTAACTATATAATGTTTATTAAAATATATAAAAGACAAAATACAAATATGCATAATTATATCCATGATGAAATATGCATATACAGAATAATTAAACAGTAAAATGTGTTTTCATATATAGTTTTTTTTTATACATATAGCAAGGTATTTTTGCATTAGAACTGGCAGTGGTGATTTTAACCCCATCCCTTCCCTCAGTCCACAGCTGGCCGTCCCAACGAAGCAGACTCCATGGAACGCATAAGAGCAGCAGCACCTTAGCACCTGAGATCCCTGTTTTTTTTTTGGAAATGCGTGCCTCTGACAAGACACAACCTTTGATCTGACACTTAGCTTCAAGGGTTGACAACCAGTAGCATTTAAGGAAAGTACGTCGGCTTGGTAGCTTTCTGGTTTTCAATTGAACATGAGTAAAGATGCAGTCCCAGCAGAAATTCATAAATGTCCAAAAGTGTGCCACATAGACTTGCATTAGTACACAATAACAATAGCTTCATAAACATCCTTCTTTTCAGTATGACTCTACATGATCTTCAATAAATCTCAGCGTATATCCAAATATAGCTCGACAATAACGATATAAAAGTCCTGGACAGACGGGTACTCTAAAGTGGGATGTTGCCTCCTTCAGACTGGTGTGGGAGTTTGTCTATATGGAGCTCAAACGTAAGTAGGCACTTCTGGTTCTGGAGTAAAACATCCTTTTCATTTATTCATAGTCAAATGACATAAATAAAGATTAAGCCACAGTGTTGTGAAATTGATCTCTCTCTCTACTGTCTAACAGAGCGAATAACATATGAGGTAAAATTATTGCACTGAATCAGATATAGTCGTTGAAAACACCAATATGCAAAGAGAATAAAGGGTTTATTTTTCACTCAAATATATTTTTGAATCACGATGGTGGTCAATTCTTCCCTGACAGCTGGTTAGCCTTCCTTTAGCCTTCCCTTACTCTTAATATATTTCATAGTCTTTGAGGGAATTTTACTTCCAGAACCAGAGGAGCCACCACTGTCGGGCTCCACTTTTACATTAAGGCAGTCATGTCTGATGGTAATGGTGGTAGTGGTGGTGGTGGTGATGTTCGTGATGATGATGATGCTCGTGCCGTTGGACCACGGGAACCACGAACCCCGGGCTGCCTGGCTCCCTCTCCAGACTGGGCAGCACAGATGGGACCGGAGGCGGAGGGTGCTGGGGGAGCGACTGGGGGGAAGACAGAGGCAGTTTGGAGGGGGACTCCCTGTTTTTGGCCCGAAGACGCTTGCTGTGACTGTATTGCAGAGGGTGCTGGTGGTGATTGGAGGTTTGGGTGGCCTGCGGGGGCAGGTGGTACACGTCCTGCCCGGTGTGGAGAGGGGCGTGGTGGCCGTGGCACTTGGACTTGCTCCCACCGTTGTTGTTGTTGCCCCCGCTGCTCTTGTAGTTTCCTTTGGGGGATTTGACAAACTGAGCGCCTTTGCCTCGCTGAAAATCCGCAGGGTTGTAGTTGTCAGCAATGACCTGTGAGCGGCGCTGGTGAGCCACTTGGGACTCGGGTTCATGGGACCGGGAGCGACTTTGACTGTGGGAGTTTTTAGTGTTTTGAGTGTCCTGAGGGGGAGCAGCATTGGGGGTTCCTAAAAGACAAGACAGAGACGCTGTAATATGCTTCTGTTCATGGATTTCAGTCGCATGTTTGTTTTTTACATTTATAAGGAGCCATTTTGACAACTTTTTACCATTTGAAGTAAAAAACAACAGTTTTGAATTGTTATTTAATGTCATGGCAAATAAATAGATTGGGTTAATGTTGGTGATTTTACTTATTTTCAGCTTCTAGAATGTGGTAGGGGCAAAGCTCAGTATTCCTGTGTTGAGTATAAAGATATACAGTTGTGCTCAAATGTTTACATACATTGTAAACTTTTGCATTTCACAGAATATGAATGATGACACAAAAACCTTTATTTCACTCATAGTTAGTGGTTGCGTGAAGCCACTTATTGTCAATAAACCTGTATGTTTACGCATTTCAACTAGAGAAACTAGCCAAATGTCCCTGATCAAAAGTCTACATATTGTGCATCTTGAAACAAACATCAATTTTGTCAGAGTCCTGTATTGCAGCTGAAGTGAGTTTTTCTTTGCTCCTGAACAATTTTCCTGGCAGTTGTTGAAGGTCATGTAAATGTTACATCAGGGACATTTGAGTTGTTTCTGTTTCATTATGATTTCAAAAGAGTAAACTAGGTTCTTTGACAATAAATGGCTTTGCACAACCACTAACCATGAGTGGAAAAAAAGATTTTTATGTTTTCATTCATATTCGATGAAAAATGGCCAAAAGATTAAAAGGGTATGTAAACTTAAAAGGGTATGTAAACTTTTAGCCACAACTGTATATCCATAAGGAACATCCAGACACGTACATTCTTATCTCTCATCTTAGCAGCATTTCCCTCCACTATATGTATCCATACATACAACAAAATCTGTATAATTAATTAGCGGTCATAATCCTACCATGCTCCGTCTACAGATCTACAGAGTGATTGTATGGTTTGCACAAATTTACCTTCAAATCTGGAGGTGTAGTTCTCGATCCCAGCCAGGTCCAGGTAGTGATTCCTCCTCTCTGTGTTTTCATCCACACAGTAATGATGTCCTTCTGTGGCTGGTGCTTCATTACTTTGGCCTCTGCTGCTGAGAGGTGATAAATAGGTCATTAATACACACTTCAGCCTTATTGGACACTATTTCTTCTTCAAAATGTATTGATGCTCCAGTGAAGTTACTTGGTTATCTCAGTTGTACTTTAAAACACTATTAAAAGGTACCAGAAAAAATGAATTAAATGAAATCAAGGCATCTTTAATTTTCTTTACCAAAAAGGCATAAAACAACAAAATGTATATTGAGTAAATATACTACAGAAATAGGTGTGGAAAAGAGCAGTGATTTAAATTTAATACTAACCTTATGTAAGTAGAATGTCTCTTGTCAGCAGAGCGGCCTTCCTCCTGGTGACTGCGATCTATCAAGAAACAATTCATATCAGACGAAGCAGAAAATAACAATATGAAAACTGCCTTGCACCTTCTTGTTTACCTGTTGCTGTTTCTCTCCGATGGCTCCTGGGCTCAGGCGTTACTGTTAATTTCACTCGTAGAGTCTTGCTCTTGTTGTTGTAGGAGTTATTGACGGAAGCGTCTACCACGTCATAAATGGTGTGCATGAGACTGGACATGTCCTATAACACGAAGAAAAGTTTAACGATTCAGTAAAGAGATATGCACCCAAATACAAATATTTAACAGAATGCATTGATGTAAAACTCTCTGTAGGAGCAGGATCCCTTATTTATGTATCAATTAAATGGTGAACGCTCCAAAAGCCCAAATATTGCACTTAATCCTTTATTTTAATGCACTTCATTATTTAGAGCTGCCATAGGCTACTTTTTTTCATCGCATCAGTAGGTGTCAGTAGTGAACTCTGCACCCCCCTCACCTGCTCCCCCCTACACACACCTCTCATCTCCACACACTGCCCTGACAATGCTTCAAGATGCCAAAGGATAACTGTTGCTTTTTCTTGTGTTGCTCCAACATTTATTTTGCAATCCTGCTTTTGGTTTTCTGGTGCTGGGGCAGGAGAGGGGTGTGAGGGGAGTGCACTGTGAGACGAGGGAGGTGCGGAGCTCAGTTGCTTCTATGGGACAAACTTAAACTAGGAATGCACCGATCCGAAAAAATACAATATCGGGTATCGATTCCAAATATCTGATGCTGAACTAACTCACTTCACTAACTTTATCTAAGTGAATATTTACATGCTGTATGTCATTTGAAAGCTCTTAACCTGTAGATTTGTTTTACACTACGCAATAATACGATTGATCGCAGTGCAAAACACTGGAGTTAGCAGCAGTATGCTAAGGCTAGCTTCAACCAGTCAACATTGGAGCAGAAACTATGACTGAATTACACCTAGTGTTTGCATTTCAGTTTGCGAAATACTGATACAGAATGACTGATACAACATATTTATAATACAGTAATCATTTTATGTTGGAAGTTCTCCATTAATATAACAAGGACCAGTCACTTTTTCACTACTTTTCCCCCCCAAATTCTCTCAGTACCGAGTGGTATCGGTAGATACTCAAACCCCAAGAATCAGTATCAGAAGCAAAAAATCTGGATCGGTGCATCTCTACTTTAAACCACACCAAAGTAATCTCCATAATAAAAATGGTCACATCACCTACTCCCCATTTCAATTATACGTTATCTAAAACACCCACCTCTTTGGTGACTTTGCCGCTGTTGTCGAAGTCATAAAGTGTGAAGACCCACTCCTGGCGGTTATCGTCTTCCACAGACACATCACACTCCATGTCCTAAAGATTTAAGCACATTTTCACTGACTCGAAGGTCAAAAGGGACATTAAGCTCTTTAACTGAGCTTTGCACCAATTTATTCCTCTCTGAACATAATCAAATTTAGAATTCGTAGACTTTATATTCGGAGAAATGTCTGTATTTGACTCATCCTTCAACCTCAGAGAAATCCATCAGTAAATAGACCCATCTCAAAATCTTGAGGAATGATTTTGGAGTGGATATAGGATTAATCTGTGCATGTTTAAAGCTGAAGGGAGAACCCACCGTACCTGGAGAAAACCCACCCTGACATGGGGACAACAAGCAAACCCAGGACCTTCATAAAGACAAATCAACCAACCAACCAACCAAAACCATCAACACTGTAGAGGCATCACGTTGTAAAAGCTGCACTTACATCCAGACTGATGCGTTTCTTCCCCGGCGCTTTTGTGGCATCGCGAATCAACTCCCTCTCGCCATCCTCTGCATGTATGTACTGGAGGTAACTCTCACAGCCTTCGCCTTTCTCTGGAGGAAGCACCACTGCACACACCAACAACAACAAAATTATCTCACAGTACTTTGTAAATCCAGCAAAAAAACAACAAACAAACAAAACTAAAAACAACGCATAGGGATATAGGGATACAAATGTGCCTTGTGAGGTTACATATTAAGAGTTGATGAAAAAATTTCAGTCTATATACTATTTATAGACTTTTTGGCAACTTAAACAGAAAAGCTAATCAAAAACAGGAAGAAAAAAAGAATTTAAAAATGAAGAATCGCAGAAGACATTCCTTATATGTGTACATTGCATATCTAAAATCTACCAGCTTCGATAAACAAAAATATCATATGCAAACTTCCCATCCTCTTATTTTTAGAACAGACCTCTTAAATGAATAGGATGAAAGGTTTCTTCTCAGCTTACCCTCTAGGGGACAGTGTTGATCAATGAACTGCCTTTCCTTCAGCTCCCCATTTGAAAACTCCTGAAAGCACAGAAAAGAATATAGGGAGAGAGGGAGAAAGGGAGAAAGGGAGAAAGGGAGGAAAAGAGGCTGGCGTTAGAAATGTAAGTGAATCTACAGTTCAAACCACAGACACAGAGAAAACAAACAGTCCCCTCCAAAGCATTTCCTACTCCGAAGAGAGGCCCGAGTGCTTTGAACATCTGCACGCTCATTGTGTTTCACCGAGACACAGCTAGACTTCAGAGGCCCCTTCAAGACGCACTTGCATCCATCAAACAACAGACACTTCATCATGCGAGTTGAGCTGACAATGTTTACTCTCATCTTACTTGACATGAAACTTTTGGAAAGACTCAAACAAAAGAAGCCGTCCACACAGTTTAGGGAAAAAGTTTTGTTCAAACGCTGCAGACTTGGAGACCATTTAACATTTGGTTTATGTAAAACTAAACACGCAAGGAGCCCGAGGCAACATGTGTGTATTTATTTTCTATGGAAAATAATTGCCAGATGGAAATTTCTAGGCACCAGGAAGATAGGATGGGATTGATTAAAGTCAATTGTAAAACAAAAGGGGGCCAAAAGGGTAGAAACGAGGCAGGGCAAAGAATAGGCAGTGCTCTCATATGTGCATTATTCTATAACAGACTTGTGACATTGCCATTGTCCACAAAGTGGAGTTAACACAGCTTTACATAAAACGCTGCAATTTTTCTGCCTTGCACAACTGCTAGCACGTACACACACACGCAAACAGCTAATAATTAAAACTGCATGGTGGAAACAATGAAAATTAAGTGCAGCCTAGGCCCTAAACCCACAAGTATTTAAACAACAAATGATTCATCTTATTGACGTCATCCCACTGCGCTACAGGCCACTCTGCGCGCACTTTGAAATCAAAACCTCAAATCTTAGAAACCGGATAAATAAAAAGCAGATACACCAAGATGTTCGAAAAAACAAAAGAACTCCATGTACCTTGAACAGAGAGGCTGAACATCTGCATGCGTTTAGGTGGAAGGAGCTCCTCTCTCTCTCTGTCTCTCTCTCTCTCTCTCTCTCTCTCTCTCTCTCTCTGTCTCTCTCTCTCTCTCTCTCTCTCCCCCTCCCCTTTTTCAACTCTTTCTCAAAGCAATGACAGCGCCAGGGCTTGTGGTTCGATTTAACAATCTCAAAGCCCGTGATTATGCCTTACTTCAGAGGATGATACCTTCAGCCTGTAATCTGCCCACGACCTTCAGCGTTCAAGTGCCGGGAGGGAGGTTATGGGGGTTCAGGATCAGGGTCAAGGTTTGGACGCCCCCCCATGCCACCCCCCTGTAAATTGGCCATCCGAGACAGTGAAAGAAGACAGGGAAAAGGAAGGATAGATCAAAGATGGGTTGTTGGAACAATTGAGGAAAGAGGGCATGAAGTAGGACATGTACTGGTTTGGATGGACTGCCATAATGTACAATACAATAAAACACAATTGAGTAGAAATAATTAATACATTGGAGTTCAGGCTGCTTTTTAAATAGGAAGACCCCAATGAGACCTATATCTCACTCTAAAATGGTCTAAATAACAGCGGCCCTATTTAGACTGGCCAAGAAGGAAAAACCAAAGAACTATGGAGGTGGTGAGGCATTAGGAGGGCATGAAGTTGTTTGGTTTGTGAAAGATACTGCGGAGGACAGAGTCAAATGGAGGCATATGATTTGTTGTGACTACTGATCAGCTGTAAGAAAAAGAAAACCGCAGATATTTGTATGGAAGAAACTGGTTCACCGAACACAAGGATGAAGACAGTAGTCCGATTAGGTTCATATGGTCTTCTAGTAACGATGCTCTGACTATAAGAAAAGAAACTAACAACGATGAAGATCTCTGAAAAAACTCTGTAGCAACTTGATATCTAACAATATCTTTATGATTCACATTTTAATTTATTTAAAGTCTATTGCAATGGACTAGCCAATGCAATAGTTTAAATTTTGTTTTGTTTTACTTGTGCATGTACTTTAAATTTCTCCTGTTTTGATGTGTCAGTGATGTACAGTTGTGGCCAAAAGTTTAGTCTAGAAAAACTAGCCAAATATCCTTGATCAAAAGTTTACATATTGAAATAAACCTTTTTAGAGTTCTACAGTTTTAGAGTCCTGTGTTTCAGCTGAAGCGAGTTTTTTTTTGCTCCTGAACAATTTTCCTGGCAGTTGTTGAAGGTCATGTAAACGTTAGACCATGGACAGCAAACAAAGCAGGGAGGACAGCTACTTGGATGTACTGGTTCTTCCAAAAGGTGTCTCTTTGGTGCTCTTCAGTGCAGGGATCAACTTTACACTTTAAAAAGAGATACAAAACTGAGGCACTCAAAGAAAAGTATTTTATTATGATTTCAAAAGAGTAAAATCAGTTCTTTGGCAATAAATGGCTTTGCACAACCACTAACCATGAGTGGAAAAAAGGATTGTTATGTTATCATTCATATTCTATAAAAAATGGCCAAAAGATTAAAAGGGTATGTAAACCTTTGGTCACAACTGTAGGTACTGCATGCATATGAGGATGTGGTGGTTTGTTGGGATAAAATGGTGAGCATATGATGCTTTTCTGCCTTCTTGTGCTATTGTGTCTGTTTCGAAAAAGGCCTGTACATTTCAAGGGTCTGTCCAGAATGAAGAATCGAGAATTGAACTCTACAAATAACCTGTACGTTCCTGTACAATTGTATTTTCTCACACCCCTGGCTTAACAAAGGCCTTAAAAGATAAGAACAAAGACGGGAAAGTCGCAGATAAAGGACAGAGACTGTTTAAGAGTAGATAAGGGCTATCTTCTTCTCAGTGGGGACATGTTTTTCTTTTTTTTTTTACAGACTCTCTTCAAGACAACTGGTACTGTTCCAAAGCTGCAATTCATTCATCAACACATACTACAAGCATACACAGTGGAAAACAGGCATGCAGCACACACACACACCAAGTCAAACCAGCCAAGTTGTTGTTTCCTTTCTGCTCTGAATGCTTTTATCTTCTGCCTTTGTACTCCAGTCCCTTAATGAAGGCCAGTGTGAAAAAGGAAGAGGGAGTGCACATACTGAGACGCGCAGTTCTGCCGCTCTGAGGAACATCAAAGCCTACCATTGATTCTTCCCATCGCCAGCCTCCAACCAGCAGTAAGGTATAATCACCTCCAAATGAAAGACAAGGGCTTGAGCGTAATGAGACATATCAATCAAGACGCTGTAATTAAGACCGAGCGATCAGAGATGTCATGCTGTGAGTGGCAGAGCATGTTCAGGATCACTTTTTGCAAGAATTTGTACTTCTGCACACCTTTTTACTTAATAAACGTATAATTTTTACATTATAGTACTCAATAGTGTGGTTACTACAATTTTTAGGTAGAGTATATGGTTCTTGCTCTATTTAAAAAAAAATTTTGTCAGGTACTCGAGCAATTTGTCGAGCCTGGACTTGAACCCATGACGCTGCGGACAGAACAGTGTTACACCATATGCCCAGCAGCCTTAACTAGACTATCGGCTGGGCATATCTTGGCTACTAATCCCCTGTAGTTGCCATACAATGTTCATGAATAAATAGCAAAGCTAACCCAGCACCACCTCTTTTCTCATTAAAACACTAAGTTAATGAGAGAGCCGGCTGGTCCCACCACAGTCTGCAAAGTCTTGATGTCTAAACACACATGGCATCTCCATCCACGTCGCCCACGGTGTCGGCCTCAAAATCTGCTCGCCACATGTGTAATTAACTGCTTTCTTCTGCATGAAAGATTCTTTCACTATCAGATCACAAACCGCTCAGCATGCTATACAGCATACTGTGCAAAGAGGTCGTAACGTGCCAACTGTAACGGCTCGTGATGCAATTTAATACATTATCAATATATTAAACCTCCATATTGCAAGATCACAAAATATGCAGCACATGGAAGGTCTGTTGAGGTACAGTAAGCTACAGTAGACATACTGTATATAGTACATAAATAACTACTTTGTAAACATACTTTTGGACACTTAGGCATTGCCGTTTCACATTTTATAATCTAAAACAATGTACTGTATATGTATAGAATATAAATGTTATAAACTGCTCCTCAAAGTCCCTCGTTCAGGGCTTTGGGTGCCCTCTGCTGGCAGACAAGATCAGTGTTGGGGAAGTTACTTTTAAAAAGTAACTTTTCTCGTTACTTCCTTTAAAAAGTAACCTGTTACTTTACTTAGTTACTCTATAAAGAAAGTAACTTATTACGTTACTCTTAATTTACGTTAAGTCGAGCAACATAAAAGTAACGTAAAAGTAACAAGTAACATAATAAGCTACTTTCTTTATAGAGTAACTAAGTAAAGTAACAGGTTACTTTTTAAAAGAAGTAACGAGTAACGAGAAAAGTAACTTTTTAAAAGTAACTTCCCCAACACTGCTTTTATGTCACAGCAAAAATGTCTCGACTTTGGGCAGAACTGTTCCTAAATGTGACCACCAGTGACACAAGTCGGTTCTGGGACATTCTGAGTTATTCAGATTTTGAAAGTGTAGTCTCTAAGCTTTCCAACGATGTGTAACACATGGAAATCTGATCATATTTGGAGAAGTTGTGGCCATTTGAAGGTAGGCCCTTTGGAAGAGGTACAGTATATCTGAGACGGTCTTCATTTACATCTCAGCGACTGTCAATCAAGTAGTTGGCGGTGACGTAGCGCGGTGACGTAACGCAGTGACGTGGCACGTTTTTTTTCTAAAAACAAAAAAAAAAAAGAAAAGTTGTTTGTTTTCTCTGCTCATACGGCGGCGGAGCGAGGCTGAATACACAACATTTCTCTCATGTATGATACTTGGCGACGCTTTCATATGGACAACGTTTGTAAAAAGAGGGATTTGACTTGGTCTTCGCGGCACCTGGCTCATTCTTCCTGGACAAGATCGCGAGGGGATTACACTACACCGGAGCGCAGAACTGCACATTGGACACTTTGATATGGACGTTTGTGAAAAAGGAGCTAGAGACATAGACATGGGCACGAGATATGCCGCAGATCTTTCTTCGCGGGAGGGACCAATGAAGCTTTTTCTATGAAGTTTACGCACAGAGTTTTCCTAGAATTACGCACAGAGACTGGGGGCGCCAGAAAGGATGAAGACAATGCAAGGTAAGCAATTTAAGCCTTTTGTAGAAAAATACTGTCTGAAATGATAGGAAGTAGAATGCTGTTTGGACTGGAAATGAACAGATGATGGAGTACCACGGTCACATCTGCCCATGGCAAATAAAAAGTAACGTTGTGGCGGGTCGAAAAATAAACGGCATTACGTTACTAGATTGTCGGTAGGTAACTCGTTACTTTACTTTTTCCCGAAAAAAGTATTTTCGTTACTGTAACGCGTTTCTTGTAACTCGTTACACCCAACACTGGACAAGATACAAGTTTTAATTTATATGTAACAGCAGGCTAATAAATCAATGGTGCTGTAATAAACACATTTTGACTGCAGAAAAGCTCCAGTGATGTTTATGCACTTTTAAAATGTGGAGGAGACCGTTATCTGTTATCTGTTACATAACAATTACAAGAAATCCAACCAGAGACATTTTTGCAGCTTGGCAACATATGTTAACATTATAAAAAGCTTTCAAAAAGTCAGTTTTGAATATGACCCCATTGTGCCTAGATGGTGGGCAAACTAATGCCCGGGGGCCAAATCTGGCCCACAAAACATGACCAAGCCCAATATGCACTGGATAATGGTGAACCGCACTTTTTCACTAACAAAAAGAAATGCATAAAAAATGTTACTTGTTTGAAAACAGCACAAACCGCAAACTGTCCGGCCCCCTGGTTAGTTCAAATACCCAATGTGGGCCTTGCATCAAAACGTTTGCCCATACCTGTCCTGAACTAGATGGTCTGTAGTTTGATTCTCACCCAGAAATGTAATCTGTTACCTGGGCAAGGCATTTCACCTACTCTAAAAGCATAACACTGAAAGTGAAGTGGAGAAGATGTATTATTATTTTATTTTTTCAATGATCATATTTAATAATTGAGCTGTAAGTACACAGGCCTGTGTACTGGCAAAAAATGTGCAAAAACAAGTCTTTCAGAGAGACAGTTTACAACCAGGGGTGATTCTAGGGGGTGGCACAGCATGGAATCTGCAGGGCCACTCAGGGGGGCCGCAGAAGTATTTTATGGTGGTTTTTACTCTACCATTTAATTAAATTGCATTTAATTAAAAGCTAATTAAATGCAACAAATAATTAAAAATAGTACAAAATCACATATTACATTATTTATAACATTTAAAAATATAACATATACTGTATATGCATGTTATATTAATGTAAGTGTTATTATAAATAGCATTTAAATAACACATTCCTTGTGCCACCCCAGTGAAAAAAGTCTGGACCCGCCACTATTTACAATGTGCTGTAGTGAAGCCTCAAGAGAAGAGAGCAGCCGGAGCCCCAAATACACTGAAATGTGTGCAGATATTGAGAGGAACAAGATTGACAATAAGACAGCTAACATATCTTAAAAAACAGTGTGGAAATCGAAGCCAACACTCTTCCATGTAAACAGGAGGCAGACAGAGAAGTGTGTGATGTTTGTTTCCGTTTAATGCAGCAGCTCTGCCAAGCTTCCCTAAAGCCTCAGCCTAGTGCCACACTTTTATGTGGGATAGGGTAACCAGGGGAAGCTTTCATAGCTCCCTACCAGGTGACATCAGACATCCCCCCACAGCCTCTCTCCCTGTCGCTTGCCCGCCCATCCTCCCTCTGGAAAACACTGCACATCTTTGTTCTCACAGCGCCCCGAAGAACCTTACCCAAAAATATAAGTATGCACAGTTCTTTTAGTCCATCCTTCAAAGTGTACCGAGTCATTTTGCTAAACCGGATCTCCAAAACATTATTATGGTAAAGATTATGGTCGGTTTACAAGTTCCTATGTATAAAATGTACAGAAGTATAACAAGAATCAAATATAACTCAAATATATTCAAAAGTAGGCTTAATTGCAATGCAATACAACCCACTTTTCCTGAAATCTATAGTAGTCAAAGATAAGAAGTTGTAAAAGTGTTCCCATACTGGTAAACGTAGTCTTCATAGTACATTTAGAAGTAAAGTACGAGATAGCAGTAGGATTATATTAGTATGGCAGGCGAACTAGCATAATTAATGGTAAGTGGGTGAATGTCTGTTTTGAGTGAAGTACCAATACATTTTCTTAGGTATTCATATACTAAAATATGTATTTAAAGAGAAATTAGATCAATATCAATTTAATAGGCATAATGTATGAACAGCAATGAACACAAATTAAACTAATACAGCTTTAGCATACAAAACCAAATGCTTCTAACCATGTTTTGTAGTAAAAGTCGAAGAGAAAAAAACTTTGTGGGCTTCTTTTGTAAATGTTCACCTTGGAACGGATGTTGCAGCACGGTTTTGATGACGGCCAGCCTGCCAACAGCATTTCCACTTCTGAAAGAGTGAGGGGGATGACTGACTGGGGGGTGGCCAAATAATGAAAACGAGCACCAAAGAAAGGGACACCGCTTCATAAACAAACGGCCAACTCCTTGCCACAGAATGAAACGGGAGAGGGGCCATTGAGAAATAAGGGCCCTCCATTCCACAAGCAACCAACCTGGCCTTGACTGAAAACCAGATGTGAGCGGTTTCACCAATGAGAGGACGGCGAGGGGGAAGGGGCTTTTGGCCGCAAATAAGACAAACTTAAAACACAGAGTGGGGCCGTTGCACAACTTCACACTCTCTTGCAAAACTGACAATAAAATAACCCTGTGATGTAATGTGAAGAAGATGAATGAAGAAGTTTTCAGTTCCACTTAGATAATTATAGGGTCTGGAGACAATAGATCAGATTGATCTCAGCAAGACAATAAAACAAACATTTTTGAGAACACTTGGAGGGTGTGATAATGATTGGTAAATTAGGAGTATATTTTCATGAGTTGAAGAATTACTGTCCCTGTTACACCATACCAATATATAGACAAATGTCAGATCTAAGCTGTACATGTATTATGGCGAAAAAAATTTTTTTAAGGAGCACAGGTCACAGTTTGGATAATGTGTATGCTTTATATTACATTACACCCGTGTGGAAATCCACTGCCTTCCTATTGTGTATCGTGTTCAATTTAAAATGTTGCTGCTAACTTTTCGAGCCTATGCGTGGCCAGGCTCCTACCTATATTGCTGCTTTACTACGGCTCGGAGCTTGGTCACCTGGACAGCACTTGCTGATATTTCCACAAACGACAAACGTGCTTTAAAACTCAGAGCCGTAGCACCCCGACTTAGGAACGGACCTCCTCTCGACCTGCGCTGTCTGGAGGCAGTAGATGCCTTCAAAAAAAACATACTTGTTTATGAAAGCATTCTAGCCCTACAGTGTTGCCAGTGATTTTACAATGTTGTATTTTTAGATAATGTTATTCTATGTTTTTCTAATGTGAAGCACTTTGTGACTGAAAAGTTTACTTACTTACTTACTCTTAAGAGTCTTGAGCTGTATTAACCAGAAAATGTTTAAGGTGCACTTTAGGGTCACTGTAGGGAGATTTGGTCAGTGCATTTTACAGATGCTGCTGGTGCAACTTGTTAGGAATAGTGGGTCATCGCAGTGCAGCGCACAGGGACCCATATTGAGCTAACTAGGCTTATTGAGGCAGAAATTCTTCAGTCTTCATCTGTACTCTGTAGTAATGTAGGACGTTTCGATCTTACTCCAAAGATCGTCATCAGCTACTGAAGGTCTGGACACGCTGTGGGTTTATTTAGATCGAAACGTCCTACATTTCAACTACAGAGTACAGATGAAGACTGAAGAATTTCTGCCTACGATGGACAACTCCTGTACGACTGAGAACCTACACAAACGTAGGCTTATTGAGGACTGGAGGATTTTGTGCATACTGTGCATGTTGAGTTGATAGAAAAAACCCGATCAGACGATAACATGCAAAGTCAGGGAATTGCACCCTGGACCTTCTTGCTGTGCGGCAAGAGCACAAACCACTCAGCAACCATGTTATAACCACTAAATTAGTCACAATATAACAATCTCTCCACATAGAAATTTCATGTAAAGTTTATACAATGTAATTTTGTATCACCCACTCTATTTCTCTGTGTCATGTTCAGTGACATTGTTTTGGAGATCAGAGCACAATGCCACTCTGTCATGTGTGCAGTGGTCCCATGTGTAAAGACCAGCCCTTTCAAAGTAGTCTGGGGTCAAACAAGAGGCAAAGCCCTCTCTTCTCTTGGCAGGACATGAATCACTGCTGAAGCCTCTCCGATCGTAGCGCAACAACAGCTGTGCGGAGAGATGAGCGTGCCTGGCTGCCTATGTAAGAGGTACAGTACTGAAAGTCACCCCTTTAGTCAGACCGTCTCTCCACGCCCCTCTGCACAATAACAGTGATCAGCTCCTCACTTTGATGACCTGCAGGACAGTGAAAACATCACTGAGTGGTCACCCTGCAGTTGTCAGGGAGGGCATGTGATTCAGGAAAGACCAATTGTAAACTCAGAGCAACATGATTTAGTAATTTGAAGTACAAATACTGATAATGCAGTTAATTATTGCAGAGATTAAATCATCCCATGTAGTAGTATTAGTAGTTTATTTGGTCAAGTTAATATAAGACACAATAAAACAAACAAACAAAATGCTGAAGTTTAAACTTCCATCCATCCATCCATTTTCTTCCGCTTTATCCGGGGTCGGGTCGCGGAGGCAACAGTCCGAGCAGAGATGCCCAGACTTCCCGATCCGCGCACACCTCATCCAGCTCTTCCTGGGGGATCCCAAGGCGTTCCCAGGCCAGCTGAAAGACCTGGTCTTTCCAGCGTGTCCTGGGTCTTCCCCGGGGCCTCCTCCCAGTGGGATGTGCCTGGAACACCTCTCGAGGGAGGCGACCAGGTGGCCACCTCAGCTGGCTCCTTTGACGTGGAGGAGTAGCGGCTCTGTTCCGAGCTCCTCCCGGGTGACTGAGCTCCTCACCCTATCTCTAAGGGTGCGCCCAGCCTCCCTGCGGAGGAAACTCATTTTGGCCGCTTGTATCCGGGATCTTGTCCTTTCGGTCATGACCCAAATCTCATGACCATAGGTGAGAGTAGGAACGTAGATCGACCAGTAAATCGAGAGTTTC
>OMNZ01108941.1:0-10663 GCA_900303255.1 Lesueurigobius sanzi | reverse complement strand
CAAATAAACACAATAAGAATAAATATAGTAAATGTGTACTTTACTAGTAAGGTTTCTTTTTGACACAGACAGATCACAGGGGGTTAGTCTTAGTTCACCGCTGGGCCACGATGGATTCTTCATTGTATGAACATTAACTGGGCCTTTATTTGGTGAGGAGGAAAGTTCTCCCTCTTCAGGTCTTAGCAACAGGACATAGTGAAAATATTCTTACGTAATCGATGCGCCGACCCCCAGCGCTGCACAAGGAACCCAAACACATTCCTCGGCTTACTCCCTGCTTCCAAACACATGTGCATCCATTTGTTTTCACACATGCATTCGCCATCTGATGCACACGACTGGAGAAGAAAACAAATGTGCACTTTAAGGTTTACTTTTAGGTTAAAGAAAATAAAATTAACAACTGTGGGGCAAGCTCACAGAGGATTCCCCCAAACAGCCCCTCCAGGATCAGTCTGCACCAGCAAAGTAGACTTAGCAAACTAAACAAAACTGGCCCTTTCCTGAACCTACTCCACTTGAGCAGGTGCATTGGACACAGAAACTACAGAATATTATTTTTGCTTTGATGAAATGTTATTGAATGGATTCAAGAAATATTATGTTAAAGTGAAAAATAAAAATGGTGTTGTGTCATTTAGGTCAAAGCTAAAGAAATCAAGGAGGTAAAGGAAAAGGGGGGGTTGGGCAATGGACACCAGTTTGTCCCCATGTCCCCCTCTGGCTCTGCGCCCTGTGTGGTCTGTGACAAAGTTCTTTCTGGGAAGGAGCTGCTGCACTGCTCTCGTAAGTTATCGGACCGTCAGCCTCGTTGATGATTTATGTCCTTTGGCCGTTTGACAGTCTACTTCTCACGCAGTCCTTATGTTACAATATCGTACATGTTGTAATTGTTCTTCCCTCCATCGTCTGTGAGAAGTATATCATGCCTGAAAGCCCTCTGCACTCGGAGTCCAAAGATGTGCTAATGTGGTTAATGTTGTTTATTATGGATTAACTGGCTTGTCATCTGCTTGTGTCTGCAGACTGTTTCCTGAATGTTCATAAGAGCTGCCGAGAGACCGTCCTGGCCTGTGTAAAGGTAACCGTAAGCCCGCATTAATCATTATGATTCAATATAAACACACGTGATACATAGTAAACCATCAAATAAATCAAAGTATTATTGTTGTCGTATTACTAATATAAACTTAACAGGAAGCGTACTGTGAAAAACAAGTAGCAATGGAATGGCATAAAATATACAGGTCTGTTTAACATGGAGCAAAATACGGTTTAGGTTTCCAGGTTTGGTCAAATATCACATTCTTATGTACCGTATTTTCCAGACTATAAATCGCACTGGAGTATAAGTTGCACCAGCCAACAAAGATAAGATAAGATAGTTCTTTATTGATCTCACAATGGAGATATTCACTTGTTACAACAGCTATTAAGATAGAATCACACAGGGGGGGTGCAAAAAAGCCCCCCCCCCCATGTGATTCTATTAACAAATTCATAATGAAGAAGAAAAAAACATATACAAGTCACATTTTTGGGAGGAAATTTATTTGACAAAATCCGAGACCAAGAACAGAACATTCTTTCTATTAATTTAATATTTTTATCTGTTAGATCTAACACTGTATTTTTATGTGTTGGTGAGCCAAAGATGAATTTCTACCTTGGTAGACAATAAAGCTTTCCATTTCTATTTCTTTCTATTTCTAACAGACATTTCATCTTGAAAGGCAAGTTATAATAATAACAATAGAATAGAGAACCACAGGCTGAATAGGTGTCTGGTATGTTAACGTAACATTAACAGTTATTCAGATAACTAGAGCATGAAGAACATAATCAGTGTGAAAATAACACACATATGAAATAATATATTTTAATATACATACAAGTCGCACCTGGGTATAAGTCGCAGGACCAGCCAAACTATGAAAAAGGTGCGACTTATAGTCCAGAAAATATGGTACATGCTTTTGCATCATTTTAATGGCGATAACATTTACACTTCTTGAGAAAGGCTTTGTTGGAGCCAATACATGTGGAAGAAACCAGCAACATGTTCTAAAAGATATTAATGAGCATTAGAAAATGTAAATAGAGAATTTATGGTGTGGGAGGAGTGCCTTGGTTCTTTGTTTTTCTCTTCGGCAAAGCATTTACGTTTGTAACTAAAAGAATGTTCCAGATCTTACTGATGAAAACGTGCAGTCCATTATAATTTACACCTCACTGTTGCTTATACAGAAACAACCAGAGAGGAATGCACTGCTGATGAAGTGCAAGACCCTGTCCCTCCCACTGAGTGAGTATCATCACTTACATTATGCTGTGTGCCCACCGGCTAACTCATCTCGTTCAGCGTCTGTCTTTTTTAATTTAAGAGCCCTCCCTAGTACCTTCACTGCTAGACTAGGTAGTAAACCATTACTACACTCACACCCCGATCGCCGCTTGTTTTCCCTCCTCAGTAAAGTTACTTTTTAATCCGTCATGGTGCGAGATCAGGCCTGGGTTGTATTTGTAAATGAATAAGCTGATCAGTGTCAAAACCTTTCAGTGCGATGGTACTTGGGTGTAGTCAATAGATTCTATTTTTTAGTTATATATTGTATAAATATATTCTTACACTTGAAATGTTCTTCTAGATTCAACCAAAGACTCTCCTGCTGTGTCCTTGTTCTCTCCCTCTGCACTTTCAACAACCACAAAAGATAAAAGAGACACAGTGGCCCCACTTTCCAAGAGCATGTCAATTGACGGCAGGTAATAGGGATGCACAATAAATATCAAATTGTTTATTTATGACAAGTTTTGTAATTGCAATTAGATTATTAATATTTCACAATCACAGTACACATTTTAAGCATTTCCAAGAGCATTAACATTTGAGATAAAATATAAATGGTTAACAAAGTCTGCAAAGGTTTAAAGGATTAGCAGCTATTAAATAATAGTTGGTTTCAAATTATAGTTTTAATTTGATTGTAATTACCCAAGCAGCTAACAGGTCTTTGCAGCTAACTGTAGCTTCATAGCAATATTAACACACCAAGACAAACAAAGACCAAAAATGTGCTTTACTCGTCTCTCTTTATTAATGCCAAATACATAGATTGTATTCTCAGAAATAATTAAGAAGTCTCAAAACTCTGCATTCCACCCATACCTCTTCCTCATGTTACAAGTGTGTTTATTTTTGCAGAATGATGCTGCACGATAGGTCTGTGGTGGAGGATGAGAGCTCTCAGTCGCCTGGAGCAAACTGTTCAACTGTTGATGAAGGAGCACCTTTCTCTGTGACGCTTCTGTCAACCGAGCAATCGCCAGCCATTCCCAACGGTAACAACAACTACAAAAAAGCACCAAAACAATAATAATAAAGTACTGAAAAGGGTTTTGTTTATTTTTGTAGATGCTTTGGAGGGGCCTTTATTAAGTGACTTGTCCGCTGACCTGCTGGGCCTGGAGGCGGAGTCTTGGAGTGTCACGGTCAGCCCAGACTTCTGTCGACAACATGACCGTTTCACTGTCAAGCGGCAGGATGTCATTTATGGTGAGACAGTTATCTGATTTGACCTTTGATCATTGCTCTACAGCTCTAAAGCCTGTATCCCCTTATTCTGAACAATGTTAACAGTTCTATATTTGGCCAAATGTTTGAAAATACGTGTTGTTTTTGTGTGTAGAGCTGCTGCAGACTGAGCTGCATCACATCCAGACGCTCACAGTCATGTCTGAAGTGTTCAGGCGAGGCATGCTGGAGGAGCTGCAGCTGGACCTGGACTGTGTGGCCCGGGTCTTCCCCTGCCTGGACCCCCTCATTCACTTCCACAAGAGTCTCTTTGGAGCTATGCAAGAACGCAGGCAGGCTTCAGCCCGGCCAGATCAGCCACATAATTACCTCATCCATAATATTGGTGATATTCTGCTTCAGCAGGTCAGTAGAGATGCATTTGCTTGTAATACATGGTACACTCAAGGCATCTACATTTGTGATGATGTGTGCTCAGTTCTCAGAGGAAAATGCCGAAAAGATGAAACAGATGTACGGAGAATTCTGCAGCCACCACAAAGAATCAGTCAACATATTCAAAGATCTGCAACAACAGAACAAGAAACTGCAAAACTTTGTAAAGGTAAGGGTTCGGAAAACTACATTTCCTCCTTGTAGTCACTGATTTTATGACTTTTTCTTTTATCTTCAGCAACAGAGCAATAACATACTGGTCAAAAGGAGAGAAGTGCCAGAGTTCATCCTTTTGGTCACGCAGCGCATTACAAAATACCCTGTTCTGCTTGAAAGAATTTTACAATACTCCAAAGGTACAGTTTCACAAGTAGTACAAGCATTATTTAGTAGATATTTTTTGTCTAATTGATTGTTTCCTTGTAAAATATGGTCATAGAAGGAAGTCAGGACTATTTTGACCTGTCAAGAGCACTTTTTCACATTCGAGATATAATCACAGCAGTGGACATGACTGTAAATGAATATGACAAGTGTCAAGAACTGCAGGAAGTACTTACTCGGCTCGAGAACAAGAGCACAGCTAAGCTGAAGAATGGCAAAGTATTCACCAAGCAAGATCTCTATAGTAAACACAGAGTCCTGCAACACAAAGGTCTCGTCTACTGGAAGACGGCTACAGGTCGTCTAAAAGGTCTGTCATTTATTTATTTATTTAGACATTGTAAGTGTAGCTTTGTTCAAATCACCCATTTTTACTTTGTGTATTACAGAAACATTAGCTCTCCTGCTCACTGATGTCTTGGTTTTCCTTCAAGAAAAAGACCAGCGTTTTACATTTGCGGCTGTGGTAAGTGTTGTCTGGACAGATCATCTTCATAGAGGATGCAGCTAACATCTATTCATAATCTGTTTTTAGGACCAAAAGCCTCCTGTCATTCCTCTGCAGAAGCTTATTGTCAGAGAAGTAGCCAACGAGGAAAGAGGAATGTTCTTGATCTCAGCCTCATCAGTTGGACCAGAGATGTATGAAGTTCACACTATCTCTAAAGACGAGAGAAACGCATGGATGAGACAAATTAGACAAGCAGTAGAGATGGCTTATAGTTGTCCTGAGGAGCAAGAGGAAGAAGAAGACCGTAATATTGAATTGGAGGGAACGAGACGAGCAACAGAAGCTAGAATTCAAAAGCTTGCTCAATTTCAAGGTCAGCCGCTACACATCTTTAATGCGAAATATAATTTACAGAGTTCTTAAGTATTTCTTCTTACTTACACAGAGACACTCCTGGCCCAAGACCAACTCATTTGCAACACTCTGGAAGAAAAGTTGGAACTCTATGCTGAACTTACTGAGCTCAGCCTTGGGTCTCCTGAACCAATACCACATCGCCACCTGGTGGTACAAACTAACAATGACGCTCCCAGACAGGCCTCAACACTGCTTTCCGCAGCACTTATGGAAGGTAGGAAAGTCTATGTGACTAAAGCACTGTTATTATTATATTATTATGCAGCCATGCAGAACATATATTTATTTTAAACATCTTACTGTCACAAATTTCAAATTGACATTTTAAAAGAAACATGACAATTATGGGTTTAATTTTTAGCTGAAAACCTGATGAGCATCCTGCAGAGCCGAGATGGTGCCTGTGTGCAAAGCCAGCACTCAGCTCTGGAGCTTTCCAAAAGTGACGGCAGTGTCCATGATCTGCCCTCAGAGCGTAAGTCTTTCACCTCAGTCTCCTCAAAACACTCAATACATCTGCTGTGCAAATACTCATTGCCCCCTGCATTGCAGCAGACTATCTGAGCACTCTCAGTATGAGCTCGTCCTGTCTGGGATCAGACAGTGATTTAACAGATGGATGGAACACTGAACCTAGAAGAGGAGAGGCAAAAACTACAATGTTAAAGGTTGGGAGCCGTTAAGCTTCTATAATAATTTGAGATATATTGTACCTCCTTTTTGTCTTAATGATGTGTTTTGTAGGTGGCGGAGAGTGTTCAAAGTTTGACTCAGCTCCTATACAGTCTACAGGTCAGTAAGACACAACCCTTTATACATTTATAAGGTGCTTTTCAAGCTTCTCAAAGCCGGTGGTCACTGCAGCTGTGAAGGTTTGTGAAGTTCAGCTTTTGTCATGTTTTGATTTGGTTGTGCTGACTTGGTCTTGGCAGGCGACTGTAAACCTCCAGGACAGCTGCTGTGAGGTCCAGAAACTGCTTCTTCAGGAGGAAGAGCTGTTCCCACTGCAAAGCTTGTCTTCTCTCCAAAACACGGTACAACAGCAATGATAAAAGGATGCTACTGTGTCACTTAGAACCACAGACATCGTTTCACAGTCTTTAAAGGCCCTGATACCTGAGCGAGTAATGTATAAATTGTTAGTTGTGGTCCAAACTCATTCCCAATGCATTTCTAACAAGCACATTCCACAACTTTTAGGAAGTAACACTGTTATGGTAATAAAAACAACTACAAATAGCCTGCTTGTCCATGAATGATAATGATTCTAATTTATTCACTAATGTTTGCTTTTACAATATACTGAAGGACAGTAAAGATATCGGTAGAAAAAAGGCACAGGTTCTTTAAACATTATGAAGTTTTCTTTTATATCTGTGTAGGTTCTCAGTCGTACAGGAGTTGTCCATCGTAGGCAAAGATTCTTCAGTCTTCATCTGTACTCTGTGGTTGAAGTGTCGGATGTTTCGCTCCTTATCCCAAGAGCTTCGTCAGTGGTACTGAATAACCTGGAGGCCTGTGGGTTTTAAATTAAGACCAATAGGAGGGGTTTATCGCTGATGAAGCTCTTGGGATAAGGAGCGAAACGTCTGACACTTCAACCACTGAGTACAGATGAAGACTGAAGAGTCTTTGCCTACGGTTTACTTTTATAGTTATTTACTTTGTTCAGAGTTGTGTAGTGTTTGGTTGCATTCTTTGATTTACTTTTTCAAATAGGAGCAGGAGAAACAGAGAACATCTGAAAAGAAAAAGGAGGAAGTGGAAAAGACTAAAGAGGTGGATGAAGTACAGAAACTGCATTGGAAGCTGAAACAAGAACAACAGCGCTGGGACAGAGAGTGTTTGGCCAGAGAGAAACAGCAGGTGAGTCTGTGTTTGTTGTTTCATATAGTGATTAATCTAAGAGCTTCACGTGAATTACACTTCTCTGAAATAATGGGTGTTTCAGAGTCAGCAGGAGATCGTGCTCAGGCAGCGAGAGCAACAGTGCCTCCTGGAGGTTGAGCGACTGCGCTGCGAGCGAGAAGAATTTGAGGTTCAACTGTTCGAGTACCAACAAAACATGGACAGGCTGAGGGAAGGTCAGAGAAGTGTGGAGAAAGAGAAGGAGATGATCGAAGCCCAGCAAAGACTGCTTCAGACCTGGCGACACAACCGCCAGAGCAGCCTCCCAGTCACAATACCACTGCAGAGCTATCAGGTTAGAGACTGATGAGGAGAGTAGGTCGTCATAAATGTGTTGTAGGAAACAAAACATAATGTACAGCAAATGTTCTGATTTGATTATCAGATGTCTCTTGCATCCCATAGGTGTCCAGCCATAGTCGCTCAGGCAGCTTGGATGGAAATTGCGCAGTGTATGAGAATGAAAAAGAGTTGCTCACAACTCTACAACAGAATCACCTCTACCAATCTGCCAACAACCATCATCAGTGTCTGCTCTCTGCACCAAAGAAGACTCAGAACGGGCCTCTGAACAGCTCGGGCTACTCCACAAACCTGGGCCTCACTGCCAGCCTGTACAACAGCCTCAACACACTACTGAGCCAGACACACAGCCGGCAAATACCTGACCACCTGATGTACGCCAACTGCAGCCATGGACCCCCACAGCCTGGGAACGAATCCATCCACTCACTCAGCTCCAGGGCTCTGCCCCCAAAACCTGCAGGTAAGGCGCCCCAGTGTAACATTGAAAGTTATGTCACAACCAGCCAGCAATATCAAATAAACTCAAAAGGCTCTGCCAGATACAGACAGTGCTATTTTGCAATGGGTCTGCATTCAGCAAAATAAAGCAATAGGATGATCTTACGTTACGTTGAATGAGTAGTTGAACATTAATGGCGTTATGACGTCCCGCTCCCAGCAAAGTTATGAGTCAGGTCTGAGAGGTCACTCTCAGTTAAAGATGTGTGTTTTTGGAGATATTGTGCATACCTGAAAATAAATAATTATTTAATTTTATTTTGTTTATTAGATGAAATGTTATAGCAGGGGTTTTCAACTGCTTCTGCCCCAGGGACCACCATTCAGACTAAGTAGTAGTCTGCGGCCCACTGTGTGTGCAATATAGGCCTATATTTTTGTAGCCTGGTTTTACCATCCCCTCGTACTCATTTCGTACAGAGGGTCTGGCCCTACACAATTGATCTCCGTTTTCAGGTGGGAGGAGTCAACTCCTTTTAAAGTTTGAAACGATTGGATCTGATTTTACCCACTCGCTAGCCTGGCCTACAACACCCGCCTCCCCCGCTCGCTGAATGGTCCGACGCAATTCAACCGATGTTAACGCAGCCACTGAGATCAGACCCAGACGTACATGTAGGGAAAATGATAATTGACCGGAGTTTACGGATGGCTAAGGCCAGGTAATATTTTTGTATTAAAGAAGGCTATATACTTTATTTCACAATGCTTTGTGTTCTCAAATGTTTAAAATAACAAAAGATCATGCCATGAGAGAAAGTTTTTATTGAGCCACACCTCCTCAGACTAAAAATCCTCTAGTGTGTGTCCAGCTTTAGTTTGTGTTTAGCAAATTTGAGATAGTTATAAAGTACTTTATACTGTATTTCTTGCTTGCAGGCTTCAGTCCTCCACGTGCGAGGCAGTCTCTGGAGTCGTGGGGTTCAGAAGTCACCTCTGACGGACTTTACGAGGATGACTACTCTTCCTCTCCCTCCCTCACTCCCCTCCTGCCCCCACAGGCTTACCTTTCACTAGAAAGACCCAGTGGGGACGAAGGAGGGGAGGAGAACATTGTGTATTTATAACAACATCAGCGTGCAATCACTGACAACTGGAAAAGTATTTTATTGTGTCTTATTTAGGTGTATTTATGGTTGCTCTTGTGTAGACCTTCAGCACTCCATGACATTCAACAAATAATTGTTACATGCTGTACTCCAGAAAAAACAAAACACGTATAAGCACTTATGTGTCAAAACGCCATTTAAGTTCAAAAAATGGCAAATCAGTGTACAGTCAAGTCATCCCTACCCTACGTACTGTACAGAATATATACTTACTGTACAGTTTATAATTGTATGAAAAGTTGCCTTTACCGAGAATGTATATTTCACTATTTTTTCCTGAAGTGCCAATGCTTTGTGATGATTGTAAAATTCTGTTTAAGTTGATTTGTAATAATTTATTTTTTTCATGCACTGCGATTTATATAATTACTATTAATTTTCTTATAACTATACAATGCAGAATCATGTTTTAATAAATATCCAACACACAACATTCCTGTGAATTTATGTTGTAAATTACAGAAATAATTGTGGGAGAAAGATTGCATTTTCGAGTGTCCAGTAGGATGTCACGATTCTAAATGTTTGAGTGACGATTATTGAGATTTTACGATTATTCTCAATTATCGGAATTTAGGAAGAAAATACAGAGAATTTCTCAAAATTACATCTTACAATAAGTACTGCCTTCAAACTTGAGATTTAGGCCAGGTTTAGAGCAGATGTAGGCCAGGTTTAGGCCATGTTTAGGCCAGGTATAGGTCAGGTTTAGACCAGATGTAGGCCAGGTTTAGGCCATGTTTAGACCAGGTTTAGGCCTGGTATAGGTCAGGTTTAGACCAAGTGTAGGTCAGGTTTAGCCCAGGTATAGGTCATGTTTAGACCAGGTATAGGTCAGGTTTAGACCAGGTATAGGTCAAATTTAGGCCAGGTTTAGGCCAAGTTTAGACCAAGTTTAGGTCAGGTTTAGACCAGGTATAGGCCACGTTTAGACCAAGTTTAGGCCAGGTTTAGACCAAGTTTAGGCCAGGTTTAGACCAGGTTTAGGCCAGGTTTAGACCAGGTATAGGTCAAGTTTAGGCCAGGTTTAGACCAGGTATAGGTCAGGTTTAGGTCAGGTTTAGGCCAGGTTTAGACCAGGTTTAGACTAGGTTTAGGTCAGGTTTAGGCCAGGTTTAGACTAGGTTTAAGCCACGTTTAGGCCAGGTTTAGACCAGGTTTAGGCCACGTTTAGGCCAGGTATAGGCCAGGTTTAGACCAGGTTTAGGCCAGGTTTAGGTCAGGTTTAGACCATGTTTAAACCAGGTTTAGGTCAGGTTTAAGCCATGTTTAGACCAGGTTTAGGTCAGGTTTAGGCCAGCTTTAGACCAGGTTTAGGTCACGTTTAGACCAGGTATTGGTCAGGTTTATGCCAGGTTTACACCAAGTTTAGGTCAGGTTTATGCCAGGTTTACACCAAGTTTAGACCATATTTAGGCCAGGTTTAGACCAAGTTTAGGTCAGCTTTAGACCAGGTTTAGGTCACGTTTATACCAGGTTTTAGTCACGAATAGACCAGGTGTAGGCCAGGTTTAGACAAAGTTTAGACCAGGTTTAGGTCAGGTTTAGGACACATACAAACTGTGGCTCACGAGAAACGATTAACCTGGAGTTCTAAAATTCTAATGATTTACATAC
>OMNZ01108940.1:0-12743 GCA_900303255.1 Lesueurigobius sanzi | reverse complement strand
TGTATTGGAGAACCGGCCTGACCAAATGTGTTCAATTCATTAATTGCTATTCCTCCTACAGATCCCCTAGAATGCACCTGTCACTGTGTGTGTGTGTAGAACAGGTAAAACAGCAAAAAAGGTTCGGCCAAAGCACCCAGTAAAGGTTCTGCACATATTGGTCTCTTTCTGTCTGCCTTTTTTATAGTCCAGCTCTCACTTCCAGGTGGCCACTAGAAAGACTATTGTTTGGACTGATCTTGACAGATACATTTTTTGTCTTTGAATATGTCTGTAAACTTGCTTAGTGTTGTTCGCCCCTTTCTGATTCTTCTTTGTATTTCTCCATCACACGCTGCATCCTGATACATCATGCTTCTGAGGAAATCCAAATTCTTAACAATTTCTGTAATCTTTTCTCCCAGTTTAAAGTCCTTGACATTAGCTGTTGTCATTATCTTTGTTTTCTTCACATTGAGCTTCAAACCTGCTGCTTTACTAGAAGATCATCTTTGCTGTTTGCCACTAGGGTTGTGTCATCTGCATAACTAAGATGGTTAAGATGTCTTCCTCCAATTTTTATTCCATTTAGACTGTCCAGATTAGCATTTCTCATTATATTTTCACCATATTGAATACATGGGGAGAAAGAATGCATCCAATGGCTCGGTCCATCTTTGCGCCCCATGGTCATTAACTGCATTCAGGTGGTATCATGATAAGATTCATTTGTTCATTCATACTGACAGATTTCTGCCTTTGAGGCAATATTTCTAATGTCTTTTTTACAATGTCATATTAAGCTGCTGCCATGTCATTTCATCTGTCTGTCACAGCAAACAGCAGGGGTCGACTTCTCTCTTCTTGTACAAATGAGAGCTCACACAAACTTCTCTCTTCAAAGGCACACAAAGATGTTAAGCATTTACATGCAAAGTAAAGAAGGCGCCTGGCAGCGCCGTAGAAAACCATTGAAAATGGAGCGGATACAATATAATAGCTCAGTTACAGTTGTGCTCAGAAGTTTACAGGTATGTAAATTTATGCATTTCATAGAATATGAATGATAACACAAAAACCTTTATTTCACTCATGGTTAGTGGTTGTGTGAAAAAAAGAGTCCAATTTTATCAGAGAATCCTGTATTTCAGCTGAAGTGAGTTTTAATCTGTTTTCCTGGCAGTTGTTGAAGGTCATGTAAACGGTAGATCAGGGACATTTGAGTTGTTTCTGTTTCATTATGATTTCAAAAGAGTAAACTCAGTTCTTTGACAATAAATGGCTTCACACAATCACTAACCATGAGTTGGTAAAAAAAGATTTTCATATTCTATGAAAAATGGCCAAAAGATTAAAAGGGTGTGTGAACTAATGAGCACAAGTGTACATGAGCGTGAGAGTTTACAGCGAGTGAAAGAGAAGTGCTGTGAATAATTTACCACAATTACATATTAATGTGTCGTCATAAAGAGAGTTATACTTGTAAGCATTGATGAGCAGTTCTCACAAGGCTTGTACCTGTATGGCTACTGTTTAACTTGTGGGCTTCTAGATATATGTGCACCCATATGGGAAAAAAAATAGAAAAAACTTATAAGAAGTAATACAAATTGCAGTAATAAATCATGTGTGTTTTATATACTGTATGTGGTGCTTGTACGTCTCATACAATGATTTACTCCTGAAAGTGGCCACTTTCACATTCTATTCATACAACGTTGTTAACAGAATTAAATATGAAACTAGTAAAAATGATGTATGCAATAAAGAAAGTGTACGACAAAATATGTTTTCCATGTTTCACATAAGCTTTGTAGTTTTTAACTATATGTCTGTATTAAAGAGATATGCTTTTCACATACGAATATATACAATGATATATACTTTATTTACTGCATGTAAAATATACATCATTTGAAAGGAAATTATGTGATCTTTCTGTTTTTTATAAATATGTTGGGGGGGGGGGTGTTGGAAATGTTTTTTCTTAACTTAGAATTGGCTATTTAAAAAAGTGAAATGAATGAGTACAATACATGTTAAATTGTATTCTGATTTCTGATGAAACCCTCCCTTAGTGTATTTACACATCTGAATGGTCTGTGGAGGAAAAAAAAGTTTTATTGAGTATTTTTAATCAGAGTTACGGCCCAGCGCAGAGAAGCAGCGCATGGAGGAGCTGCTCTCTGTCACTATTGAAATGTAGTGGTGCAGTGGAGAGGACAGGCATTCAGAGGGATCTGGGGGTTATATCCAAGGTCTTCAACAACAGTCTGCTGGACCATCCATGGAACAAAAGAAAAATAGATTTTGAATAATCTCCCGTGTTCCATGTGACTTTGTTGTGATATTATATTGTTTTTTATTAGTGTGCATCATGTATGTGGCGCTGCACAGAAGTCTTGCAAGTGTTTTCTGTAATACTTGGAAGATATAAGTTTTACTGATGGTTGTCCAACTCTTATACTCTTATAATACAAATATCAATCAATCAGTTTTTGTAACGCCCAATATCACAACAGGAGCCATTTCAGAGGTCGGTACAAACACAAAACAAGTGAATATCAAACATCAAACAATGAAATGTCAGCCTGGGGTTTCCCACATCCTTAGACCCTCCCCCGCAGCAAGGAAATACTCAAGAAAACCACGTGTGACAAAACAGAGAAACCTTGAGGAGAACCACACTGGGAAAGGGATCCACTCCTATGGACGGATGGGCCAGATGGTTCCCAGGCCGACGAGTCCCGTAGCTGTGTCCGGCCAGAGCTGCAGAGGTCATCGCCGCCAAGTCCCATCACTACGGCGACGGCTGTTGTTCAATCCCGAGTTCACAGTCCACCGGAATATCGACTAAGGATAGTGGAATCACTCATACATTATCCTTTATCATATATTGTTCTTGTAAGTTCCCAAATTGTATAAGTTTCATATTGTTTAAATTTACTAAGAATCTTATATCTGGTTTGACGTCATATGCAATACTTACAAGTTCCAGATAAAACAGATACAAACTTTACTAAATGTATCTATATTTTTATATGGGCATGCATGTGTACACAAAGTGTGCAAAAACAATATTAAAAAAAAAAAATTATATCAAAGATGGTGATTTGGTCTTAAAGGAGTGGAGGCGGTGACTGTATGGCAGAGCGTTGCACACAGTTGTTTTGTCTTTGAGCAAGACACTCGCAAATTTATTTGTAGAGCACAATTCATACACAAGGCAATTCAAAGTGCTTCACAATTTCACAAAATTACAAGAAAGCAGATAAAATCAATCAATAAAACAAATATAATCATTAACTAATTACATTAAAAGTGACATTAAAAGTGAAGAATGCAGATAAAATACTTTCAGTTGACATATGCACAGTTAAAAAGAACAGTTTTTAGCCTAGATTTAAACATTGTCAGAGTTGAGGCCTGTCTCACACCTTCTGGCAGACTGTTCCAGATTTTTGCTGCATAAAACTGAATCGCAGCCTCACCATGTTTAGTCCTGACTCTGGGAACCAGCAAGAGACCACTCCCTGAGGTTGTACATGTTTTGGACTGATGGGGGAAACCGGAGCACCTAGAGTTTTTCCTTGCTGAGAAGGAGGGTCTAAGGACAGGTAATGCCCTAGCACTATTAATACTCACTAATTGTCTTTCTTTTTCTTGTGAATCCCCTCAAGGCAACTTTGTTGCGATTTTTGGCCTATACAAATAAATTGAATTGAAATTAAAATAAAATTGAATTGGAGGAAACCCATCCAGACACGGGAAGAAACATGCAAACTCCACACAGAAAGACCTGCACGGTCCAGGAATCAAAACCAGGATCTTCTTGCTGTGAGGCAAGAGCGCTATCCACTCAGCCACTGAATTAGCATTTTAAGGATTGCATAAAAATGTTCATTCTTTTCTATATTTCATCTCATATCAATCCTTATTCACTTAAATGATTCCCAAATACAAAGGATTTCTATGGGATATATCCAATGTCGAGAGGTGTAAATGTTATCCAATTGAGAGAAAAAAAATCACCAGGAGTTTTCTCAACTATTGCAATGACTTCCAAGGGTTGGAGCTTGAATTTTCAAAATTTCTATATTTAAGGACCACCCTAGTGTGTGTGTGTGCGCGCGTGTGTGTGTGTATGTGCGTGTGTGCGTGCATTTGTGCACCATCATTGACCCCTTGTGTTATTTTTGCCAGACATAAAGACTTAGACACATCTTACTGGAGGAACATCCCTGACAGAAAGCAGCAGATAAACATGACATTATTCTTTGCACTTAAGAGCTCTCTCGCCCACTCTCCTCAGAAAAAAGATACAGCAGCATTGTTAAATCTCATTCTTCTTTATTCAAACTTTTGTCTGTTTCAAAATAAAAGAATAGCACAAAATCCGGTGCATAACTTTAACCGAAAAGATGCAGCATGATTATATAAGCTGAAATGACTTTCTGCAACAGTTCAATGGGTGGATGCCGGACAGCGGGGCAATAAAGCACACTCTGTACAATGTAGACTGTTCCCTTTTCCTCGCTGCTGCTCAAAGGTGTTTGAGTTAACCTAAACCTTCCTCTCTGTACTGTCAGTAGAAATGTGGATCTGTTGTTGATATCCTTGAAATGTTGTATTGTCAGTTGTACAAGAAAGCTAGACTCGATGCTTTCACAAAACATTGTTTTGCTTAAAAATATAGTAAATCTCCCTGAAAGTTCATAGGTAATACTGCTCCATTGGTGAGGTCGGACCGCACCGATGAGTTCAGTTTGTAATGCCATTCACATGTTTCACAATCACATGCAACATTTCATTGTGCTTGCATTGTTGAATAAAATCATTAGCCTCCAAACAAGATCCAATAAGACTCCAGCAACATGCATTTTAACTTGTATACAAAAATGAGATGATCTTCCTCCTTAAAATCTACATATCATACATAGAAAGTGCACTTCAAATTCAAAAGTTTGTGCTGCAGTAGAAATTAAACTTGTAAAAAATGACCATTTTCACATTACACACACTACAATACAGAGCAGATAAAAATAGCACGATGTGCAGCCAAAACATACATCTGTGGCAATGTTGGACAGTTTATGATTCATGATGTAAGATTTGAATGTAACTTTGGTGTGATTTAGTAAATCTGGTCAGTCCTACAAGGCTGGTAGAGGTTTTACATGGATGAATAAACCACTAATACAGAATGGCAGTTCTACGCACTACAAACAAAGTACTTTACTGTAAACCAGGGTCATGTCAAGGTTTCTGTGTATTATTGAAGAGGACACAGCTCACTGTCCGTATTTATTGAATATTGTGCATCCACAAGAAGCAATCTGACACCAGATGCATCTCATTCATTTAGTTTTGCCCTGGGGGGGACAAAAGCTGCAGCTGCAGGAGAAAGTTGAGAAGTGACTGTTTAGTTTGTGAAAGTAGTATGGAATCCCACCTGGCAAACGGTTATTTTTCTATATTTTTGCTCTTCTTTTGATGCTAAAGCCTCTAGCTATCACCTTAATGAGCTGCACCCAGAGAGACATGTAACATCGCAGACTTCAGAGAGACTAGATAATACACTTAAAACTCAATTCATCAACGTTCATGTCTCCAGCTCCAGGTGAAGGCACACAAAGCAGAGCTGAGCTGAACTCCCATTTCCCCATGTAGTCTCATGTTCCTCTCAGACGCTTTTCTCTGCCACCAGGAACACTTAGTGATATTTGCTCTTCCAATAAGCCCCGCAGGCCACTATTTTCTTCTGCCACACAAACAGGGCACAGTTTTATAGTCTTCAAGAGACTGAACACAGACCCTGTATCCATTTGGCTTTGTTTTCAAAATATAATCAAATGATTTCTTCTCCAGTTGTTGTATATATAATACATAATATATTTCCTGAAATAACATTAAATAAAAATTGATTCAGCCACTTAACCTCTGTTTTTTGAAATTTGCTAATGCAACAACAACAACAACAGATTATTGTATCATTAGTTAGCCGAGTCTTAGTAACAGATCAACATGCACTTTTTCTCTAGAAGAATGTGCCCTTTGTGTCTCTGCACAATATCCTCTTAAAGGCCCGTCTGAAGTCTTTGTTGAATATGGTGTAAATGACAGGATTGAGGCAGGAGTTGCAGTAGCCTATCCAAAAGAAAAACTTGAACAGGGGGTTGGGGATACTGCAGGTCTCTGGACACACAGCCTGCAGGGAATACGTGAAAAAGAACGGGAACCAACAGATGACGAACACTCCCATGACCACAGCGAGGACAAAGGTGAAGCGCTTTTCTCTATTCACCATAGCTTTGCGGCGTGACGTTGGAGTCCCTTGGATCTTGGGGCTTTCCTCCTCCGCCAGTTTGGAACCCGCCTGTGTGGCGATGGTGTTTTTGTATCGGCAGGCCAATTTCAAAACCTGCACTTTGAAGCCTTTGTTTTTGGGAAACACCAGAGTCTGCTCATTTTTCTTTTTTGTCGTTTCCTTTATTTCTTTTTCAGCATTACCTCTCACTTCCATTTGTAAATCCTCCTCGGAACCAGAGCTAGACATGTTGTCAGCCTGTCGGGCCTCAGGATCTTTGGGTGGAACCGTTGAAAAGATATGGCTGCCATGTTGTGGTGCTGAAGGAGAGCAGGGGAGTTTCTGGTCCACAGCGTTACTTAAATTAGTATTTGGCTGGTCATCCAGATTTGTATTTTCCTCAAGCATTTTAGTTTGTGATGCCTGTGTACAATCTAAATTAGTTTTCTTGCACAGGACTTCCCACTGTTGGCTTAAATTTATATCCTCTTTATCTTCATTCTGTGCCTCTTCTGCGGCCTGGTGCTCATGCTCATGGGTTGCGATGCTCACATTTTCTGGCACTGGCTTGTGATTTTGGCCTGGTGGACAGCGGGTATGCCTTTTGGCGATCTGGTAGATTCTAATATAGACCAGAATCATGATGACACAGGGTGCAAAGAAAGAACCAATGGTGGAGTAGAGGATATACCAGCGCTCATCGTTTAGTTCACATGATTCCTCTCCTCCTTCGCTCTTGTCCAAAGTCAACAACGGTGGGAATGATATTACCGCAGATATGAGCCAAACGATAACAATTGCCGCCTTAATACGTTTAGGGGTACGTTTGGTGCCGTAAGACACGGGCCTCGAGATGGATAAGTAGCGATCAAGTGCAATGGCACACAGATGCACAATGGAGGATGTGCAGAAGAGGACATCTAAGGCCAAGTATATCTCGCACCAGAGAGAACTGAAAGCCCAGCGTCCCTGTAACTCATTAGCCAGGGAGAATGGGATTATAAGAGTCGCCACCAAAATGTCTGCAGCTGCCAGAGACACCAGGAACAGGTTCTGAGCCCCTTTCAGGGACCGCGATGTGAGCACAGCGATAATGACTAAAATGTTACCCACAATAGTTACCATCATCATAAATGTGATAGAAATGGCAATAGCAGCAGTTGCCTGTGGCGAGTAGGGAGGGCTTTTTACAGTGCTCTGGTTACAGGGTGGTGTGCTGGAGATGACGCTCGTGTTCCTGAAGAGGAGATCCCCAAGCTCAGAAAGGCAGGGCGTGTCTGGGACCGCTGCCATGGTCAAAAACACTGGTCCTGACAGGTGGTGCTCCAGAAAACCAAGAGGATTTCTTTGGACAAAAACAAAAGTTAAGAATTAGAGCAATATATGTCCAATGCAGAATAAACATCCAATGACAATATGAAAACTTCTGTAAGAGATGCCACAACAGAAAATTTAAAATAAATACATCAAGAGTGTGAAACAAACACACTAATACTCACAGTTCAATGTGAAATTAGCAGATATCAACTTCCCAAAAGGTCCTAATCAATGTCATCTTTCCGGACATAATTTTCAACGTAAAGTCAAGGGTCAAATGTCCATTAGAGATAAACGTCTTCCTTTTTCTTCTCAAAATCAGCAGTCCGATGACAACCCTGTCCCAGTTTTCCCAGGTGCCAAAAATTGGAATAGTGTTTCATGCATGAAATAAGAGTCAATACAAAAAAGCAAACTAATTTCTTCCTTCAGGTCACAAGACTGTAAATGATAAAAATCAACTTATGCGTAAATATGCTTCTGTGCTTCTTCCGGTTTGTCATTCTCTTCAGACTCTGGAGACAGTCTCTGCTGGCAGAGAGAGGAGAGCGGAGGAGAGCGAACCAGTGTGCAAGAGCGAGGGAGAGAGAGAGAGAGAAGAGTTACTGCGGACGCCAGTGGATCAACGGGGATGTGTGTTACACATGACTGCTATGAACCTAAACTGCCGCTCATTTTAATCTCACTTAATGATGTAGTTTTCCCTTTTCCCACTTTTTCTGTTTCACATAAATGGCTCATGTCAAACATAGATGGCTGCAATAATATTGTTTGTGGCAGTTGTAAAAAACAGTGTTTCCCAACCTTTTTGAGCCAAGGCACCCATTTTACAATAGAAAAATCAAGGCACCCCACCAATAAATGGCACAAAAAGTATAATTATGAACATATAGCCTAACTGTATTTATTTAGTGTGAAATCTGTGCCTGCTTAGTTGAACACAATGCTGAAATTCTTGCAGGAATAGAAGAGAAACACATGAAGACCTTCTTCAGCAGCTCTGAGTCTCTCACTTTTTTGTCTTAACAGTCATGATATGTGAGCCCACTTCACATAATTATGTTGTGAAGAACGGAAGTAGAACTGAAGTAACTTTGTCTGCCAGAATGAAAGTCCTTGGCTGTAGTCTTCCAAAAACTGTCCAAAGGCAGACCAGCAAAGCTCAGCTTTAGTCCACGATTTATAGTTGTCCTTCGCAGCATGAATGTGGGCTACTTTGGGGTTTTTTTTGCAGGTGGTAGTGTGTGTAATTGTTCTACCTGACCACTACACGGCGATCAGGTGAAATTTCCATGGTTGGGAAACACTGGTATAAACCACCCATTTCTGTATGCAATAGTTAATACAAAATAACGGGTTCATGTAGACCAGGTTGCATCACATAACTTTTAGGCTATCAATTTTTCTGTTCTTTTCCTTTTTTTTGGAAATACTGTAATAGGAAATGTGATGAAGTGAGAAGTCTGATGTGGGATCCATGGAATATGCAACTCTCCCTCCTCGCTGTGTCATGGTAACTCACTTAGAATATAGGAACATTCATACAGTTTTAGGTCAAACTATATATAAAATAGGCAACGCCACACTGTACCCCTCCAGGCCAGATTATACCTATATTATACAGTCTCACAGTGCCACTCTTCCAATTATGTGTATCAGCAGAGTCATGATCTGTGACTTCATTCCAGGAGTGTGTTGGTTGAAATTTTGATTTGTAATGAAATAATGACACATCTTGTTCCCCTTTTGTGCTAAACTAGAAATCACTTCATTTTAGACAGGGGGTATACTTCAATTAGACAGGGGGTATACTATGGCCCGTTACCCTGGGCTGGCATTAGGCTACATCATTGAGCATTTAAAAGTAATTTGGCCCAATTAGAAAAACATGATACACTTTTCAACCATCTCAAAAACTGCCATTCTGTAACTTCCAGCCTCATGAAGACTTTTCTACTGCTAAATGTTTATGTTCAGGTTATTTTTAATGTGTCGTCACAGAGGGTTAAGTGGAGGAAAATGACTCTGACATTTACACTGGATATGAGCCAGCAAATGAACTGTGAAGTTTATTTGCTGAAGCAGATATCCACAAGTGTCAAGGCAGACCAGGAACCTGAGCTCAGGAGGGTGGTTCTGGTTCTTAAATGGGACAAGATTCACAGAGTTGACTGAGAAAACCATTTACTACACAAAGAATTCGAGACAATGTTACATTGTACAACCCGACAGTAGACCATAGACTAGTTTTTTAATATTTTTGTGATGTTTAGCGTCTTTGCGGACTGGAGAGAAATGCAATTTTATGTGGAGGAATTGACATACAACTGAAATGATAAATATTAGTATTTATTTTACTTTTGATTTCTGGTATTGATACATCAGGAATCAGGAGTGTTTGGAATAGTCTTTGCTCCCCCCATAAAGCATTAAATGGATCGAAATGAGGGATTTGGCCAAAAACATGAATAAAGCCAGAGATTCTGAAGAGACTTACCCATTTTTGATACACATTTTACAACTTTAATGAATAATTGAAATGATCATTCATGTTTAATTCTCTCAAATATTGTCACCAACTTTCATCAAGCTACGTATCAGAGGTTTTTAGACAGTGTCACAGCAAGAAACAATTTACAGTTAAGAGTTTATTTAAAAGCTTTTAGGTCATAGCCCAAGTCTTTAAATGGTGTTTCGGGGCCCCCTGGTGGTACGTTAGGGTTGATACTGTGGCGAGGCAGACGGGGACAGGGACAGGGTAGCGGTTGGCACAGCATCATTCATCCTAGACTTGACCTTCGTTCCTCCCAGTTTTTTTTGGTTAATCTACAATGAGACGTATCAAAAGAGACATAACAAAAGACGTTTCTTCATAGTTATTCGTTATTCCTCATTCTCAGAGCTTGACATTATCAGCTGGCAGATTTTTATATTTAGCCCCAATTTCTATTGATGCGTTTTATAATAAAACGACAAGTTGAACACGAGACAAATGTGAAGACCGCTCAATCCTATTTTTGTTAGTTTTGAAAAAAAAAAATCCTAAATATAGACTACAGCTGCAAACTGAATGAAAATGTGAATGCAAACTTGAGCAAGGCTTACCACAGCTGTAGAGAGCCTTTATTTTTTGTATGTCCAGCTCCGTCAGTTTTGTTCTTTGTCCCATATTTTTTGTTTGATGAGCTCCAACAGCTTCAATAGTGGATTTTCCATTCTTTGAAAAATAACCGCTAAGGGTATATATTAAATAAATGTGTTAAATATCAAGTTAAAGAGATAATTTACAATAAAAGTTAGAAACACATACATTACCTTCCATAGTGCATTATGGACAACAGATCATATGCGGCATCGATGGTGCCTTGTCGCTTTATAAAGTTCTTATTGAATCCTAGAAGCAATCAATTTAAGCAACTCAATATCTCGAACTATACTGTAATGCATTAAAGGTTGTATTCAATAAGGATCAGCCATAATGAAAACAATGTAGAGTGTAATCTATAATCAGGTTTGGAAATGAGAAGCTTTTGGAGAGGTTTGATTGGGCATGTGTGGAAAGGGATGGCGAGTTTATATTAAAAAATAATAATAAAAAAATAAAATAAAAAAAGGAAGAAAGAGAGGTATCACACGTTACAGACAGCAGAACCAAAGCCAGTCGTAAACTGTAGGATTATTATTTATTTATTTTATTTACCGTTTTTGATGTTTTCCGTGTGCACTATAATGTGGTTGTCACGATCCATTCGAGTGTGCTCGTGATAAAAGCCAAGAGCGTGCAGGATTTCATGGGCTATATTTCCCACGTGGCAACTAAGCCCAGCGTATATTGGTTGCTCGCCACCAATGCAACCCACATATGATGCACACCTAAAAATATTTGGAAAATCACCAGCAAATCAAAACAAGTGTGTGATGGTTATTATATACCCTCGTCCTTTTTCTGTGAAGAAGAGGAAGTCGTTCTCAGTTGTGCGCGGGTGAAATGTCAAACAAGTCTGTTTTGAAAGCATTTGCATTGCTTCAATGATTTCGTCTCTGCGTCCAAGTCCTGTAAATATAGAAAAGCATTGACAACGGTTTACTTGTGGTTGTTGCAAATATAAACACATTGCTTACTCTTCTTGAGTTTATCATCAAGCACATATGGTATTGCAGTTGAGCTCCAGTGTGTCTCCACTGCGTTTCTATCATTCTGCACGACAAAAAAAAAAAATAGTTTTGATGCAATTCCCAATACCACCAGTAAAAATGCATGACATCATAAACAGAAACTCACTGGTAGTATCACGTCCCCTTCAATGACATCATCCTCCATGGACTCTGAGAGATTAGAATAGTTTGCTTAAATAAATCATCAACTGTATGTCCCACCTGTAGCATGACAATTTACGTTCAATGGTCTCAGGGTCATCATCAGAATGGCCTCCTTTAATACAAGTAACCACGTTAAAGCAAGACACTAATAACGGTACGGTAAAACACGGTGTTGAAAACCCTTGATTTACCTTTGTTAAACACTTGGGCTACGGGGCCTGATTCGACTGTATCGGAGAACAAAAGAGACTATATATATATATAGAAAGACTATAGGCAACTATAACTGTACTGTTGTCTTACCATGAGAATGCCACCAAAGAATTACAATTACACTCAAGATCCAAAAATACATTTTGACAGGTCTGTCCAAATGAAGTCAAAGCAGGAAGACAAGCATCTCTCACAATCTCAGTTAACTAGTCTCACCTGTGTATGCAAAAGCTTCAGCCAATGACGTGCCCTCACCACAAACTTAAATATACTTTCGTGCTATTGCATCAATGGAAAATCACAAAGCTATTAAAGCTGACACATTTGGTATAGGCTGCCTGTTTGTTTGGCTGTTTCACTGTTTGTGTGTGTTTTGTTGTTTTGATACCTCCTGGCACTGCATTATTATTATTATTATTATTATTATTATTATTATTATTATTATTATTATTATTATTATTATTATTATTATTATTATTATTATTATTATTATTATTATTATTATTATTATTATTATTATTATTATTATTTGTAATTATTCACCAATTTGGGTATTTTATTGTGTTCATTGAATCATTAATTATTATTTAATCATAATATTTATTAT